>APFE030914165.1:1316-122866 GCA_000404065.3 Pinus taeda
CCCCTGCCCCAGGAAGAAATGCCCTCCCCCCTGCCACACCTCCAAACCCAAAAAGTAATGCAACAAGCCAATGTCCTTCATCTCAAACTCCATCGCAAGATCTCTCTTGCAGTGCTCTATGAGTCTCTCTGCACCTGTAATGACCAAGTCATCCACATACAGCACCAGAATGAGAGGCTCCTCACCTATCACAATAAAGTAAAGGTTCGGATCTGCCTCACTCTTTGTGAAACCCATCCCCTGCAAATAAGTGTCTATCTTGGAGTACCAAGCTCTGGGAGCTTGCTTCAGGCCATAAAGGGCCTTCTTCAGTCTGCACACATGGGACTCCTTCCCATGCACCTCAAAGCCCTGTGGCTGCTCAATGTACACCTCCTCTTGTATGAAGCCATTGAAAAATGCGGTCTTCACATCCATCTGGTGGATCTTCCAACCCATCTCTGCTGCTATCGATATAATGGAGCGAATCGAAGTATATCGAGCCACGGGAGCGAAGGTCTCCTCATAATCAACTCTCTCTACCTGGGAGAACCCTCTAGCCAAAAATCACGCTTTGAATTTCTCAATGCTGCCATCTGCAACATGCTTTACCCTGTAAAGCCATCTATAAGTAACCACGGACTTACCCTCAGGCCTCGGCACCACCTCCCAAACATCATTGTTCATGATAGAAGAATACTCCTCTTGCATGGCCTCTCTCCAGACCTGCTGGCTAGCTGCCTCCTCATAGCTAGAAGTCTTAGAGTCAAGGATGCTGGTAACCATCGCCATATAGCTACAAAATCTCTCAGGTGGTCTACTCTCTCTTATCGGCCTCTTCGGCTCAGTAACAGATGTGGCATCTCTCAAGGTTACTCCTCCTCCTCATCACCATCAGTAGCCTGAACTCCTGACTCTCTGTCTGTTGTCCTCCTGCCTGCACCTGAACCTGTAGAAGCTAAGGTACTGTGTGAACTGTCCATCAGTGGACTCCCTAGTGAACTACTCTGTGACCTACTCGGAGCACCACTCCTCTGGCTCGGTGAGCCACGGCTCACTGATGGACTTGACATCACCTGACATCCTCATAGATGTACCTCCAGATCCTCCTGATCCCTGCCCACTGGATCCCTGCGACTGACTCGACTGCTGCTGAGGGTCTGGCTGATCCAGATACTCCAACTCCCGTGATCTCCTAAGGCCCTGTCCTCCTCGAACTTCACATCCCGTTTAAAAACAACTCTCCTCTGTGCATGAATGTAAATCCAAAAGGCCTTTGAGGTCTCACTGTAGCCCAAAAAGATACCCTTCTCTGCGGTGGGCTCTAGTTTGGTCCTCTTCTCCTTGGGTATATAGGAGTATGTAATGCATCCAAAGATATGAAGATGACCAATATCAGGCTTCTTCCCAGAGAAAGCCTCCTCCGGAGTCATGTGCCCCAAGGCACGATGCGGGCTCCTGTTCTGCAAGTAAACAGCTGTGTTACAGGCCTCTGCCCACAAAAACAATGGCAACCCCTGATCATGTAACATGGCTTTGGCAGCCCCTATGATGGATCTGTTCTTCCTCTCCGCGACCCCGTTCTGTTGGGGGTTGTAAGGAATAGTGAACTCCCTCCTAATGCCTGCCTCCACACAATAGTCAACAAACTCTCCAAGGGTGTACTCTCCTCCATTGTCCGACCTCAGGAACTTGATCTTCCGACCTGTCTGTGTCTCCACAAGAGCTTTGAACTCCTGAAACCGCTTGAAGACCTCCCTCTTGGTCTTCAAGAAATAAATCCAGGTCCTCCTGGAGTGATCATCAATGAATAAAACATAGTACTCATATCCACTCAAGGAAACATGAGACATCCGACCACTCACATCAGAATGAATCAAATCAAGTATCCTAGTCGCTCTACTGTCACTGCTGGGAAAAGGGGATTTAGCAAACTTGCCCATCGCACATCCTCTGCAAGTATCAAAGTGATGAGTACTGAAATCTGGCACACCTGTAGTGATCTCCCGCAAGGTCCTCAAGGCTCCATGATACATATGTCCCATCCTGCGGTGCCAAATCTCACATAGCTCAAAACTGCTAGCTCTGTTGTCGATACTACTGCTCAATGCCACAAGAGATTGGAATGCAAACTTGTACACCTTTGCATGGCGTACACCTATCACTCTAGCTGAATCAGCTGGAGTGCCCCTGGGATACATCAACACCTGTCCTCCCTTGAACAATACCTCATACCCTCTGTCCTCCAAAGCTGAGACGGATATGAGGTTCTTCCTCATCCCTGGCACATAAAGAACATCTGTCACCTTCAAGGGAGGTCTGGACTCCCTCTGAAATGTCAGTGTCCCCACCCCGACTACTCTAACAACTCTGTCATCACTGAGTACTACCTCTATATCAGTGCCACTCTCTAAAAGCTCAGAGAAGTACTCACAGACTCCTGTCATGTGACGTAAAGCCCCATTGTCCACATACTAGATACCTGAAGATGCTCCGCTAATCGAGGGAAAAGCATGCTCCCTCTGGAGTCTGAACCTGTGTGGCAGGTGATCCTGCACTAGAGGACTCATACATAGTGAACCCAAACTCCCGGTCAAAACGAACTGCAAAGTCCTCAACCTCTGTTGAAGCTGTCACGCTCTGGTTCTTCCCTTTCTTCTTCTTCTTCTCCGGACATACAACTGCATAGTGTCCCATCTTTTGACAATTCCAACACTTCACCTTGGAATAGTCCTTCTATGTGTTACCCTGTTTACCTTACCTTTGCCTTTACTCCCACCATTGCTTGTGGAAGCCTGCTTCTTCCCTTTGCCTTTCTTGCCTCTTGCTGACAGTGCTACATCCTCATCCTACTCAACTGGCTTGGCTGCCCCAAGCTGACCTTTCCTGATCTCTGTCTAAATGCAATCATCCCAAAACCTCTCCCATGTGGGAAGGGTCTCACATGCACAAACCCCATCAGCAAAGTTTATCCATGAACGGGGGAGGCCATTCACTGCAATCCGCACCAACTCAGTGGGTTGAATGGCCTCTCCAATTACTGCCAACTCATCTCTCACATTAGTAATATTTGTGAGATATCCAACTGCACTATCATTACCCATCTTAATGTTCTTCAGCTTCTCCTTCAGGACCATTTTCCGGTTCTCATTGGTACTCTGGTAGAGATTGGACAATGTTGTCCACATCTCATGCGCATTGCTCTTTCCTCTCACACGAGGAATGCAATGGTCTTTGATTCCGTCTAGAATCAGCCTCTTACCCTTGTTGTTCTTTTTATTATACTCAGCCAACTGAGTAGCATCAGTAGGCACAACAACAAGGTTCTGTGTGGTATGCACCATGATATCCCAGACTTCTGCCTCCTCAAAGATACTCTGCATTCTCTCCTTCCAAATGTTGTAATTTATATGCCCATCCAACCTATTCTCCACTTCAATCCCAATGACATCTTGTTGTCCTAAAATTGAAAAATAGCACTGTTGTAGTAAAGATAAAACTGTTGTTTGTGAAAAATGAGCTTGCTGGAATTTTCTGAGTGAAAAATCAACAGGCTGTAATTTTCCTCCTTGCTGTCCCAAACTGCACTTTAGCACTCAACCTCTGATACCATGTAGAAATTTCTCATTTCCCACCCCGGTTTTCAGTTTCACCTTATTTCTCCCATATAGTTAAATGCCTTTTCCCATATCCATACATTCAACAACTGGAAAAATAAATTTTTGCTGAAAACACAAATTCTGGAAATTTTACAAAATGCTGAAAAATGCAGAAATAAAAAATCAGTAGGTACGAACATGATTTAACACATTTGAACACAATGATTTTTGGTCAATATGACCCTGGAAAATCCCCCTACAACTCTTGGGGAAAACCAGTTCGAGAGCTCTTCTTTATTTCTGAAAATGCCTTTTTTACAGTGAGAAATATTCAGCAAAAAATCAGCAAGCAAATTTACAACTTATCTCTTTTCCCGTGCTTCACAACAAACTAGAAATTATAGCAAACAGGACAACAATAAATGTTGTACGGCCTCCTCGATTTTCGTGCCCACTTTCAGCATTAAATGCTGCTGTATGGCCTGCATTAAATGCGTTGTACATACTGCAATAAATGCGCTGTATGGACCTCGATTTGCGTGCAGAAAAAACAGCAAACTGCTCTTGATTTCTTTGCAAACCACTCGATTTCTGTGCAAACCAGCTGTATGGATTTCTAGAAAAACGTGCCAAAATCAGCCTTTCACTGTGTGTTGAATCAGCTGTACAAATCTGCTCAACTGCTGCCTTGGAATGTGTGCCAAGCTGCTGTCTCTTTCTCCTCCTTGTCCAGAAATCTTCCTTGCTCTCTTGCTCTCCTTCTCTCAATCTGCTCATGAAAGAATGAATGACCTCTTGCCTCATTTTCCTCCTTTAATCTAATCCTAAGTGACTTTTGGGTAACCTCTAAATCCAATGGCTGAAATAGATTGAGATCTAGGGCTGAGATTAAATGCTCATTTAAATCTCACTTTTTATTTTTTAGCTCACCCCACTTTAATAAAGACCCACTTAGTCATTTATTTCCAAATTCACTTTTCCTTTCTAATTTTACATTAACTTTATTAAAGTTACTTTAAAATTAGACTTTAGTAACTTTATCACTTAAAGTCACTTTTAAATTAGATTTAACTTTATAAAGTTACTTTAGGAGAAAAATTAAATACTTTTGGACACTTTTCCCTAGGCCAAAGATCAAAGCCTTAGGGAACAACCTGTCATTCGGTACCAAATTTCAACATGTTTTTCCTTGTGTGTGTGGCCTCCATGCTCCACTAACCAATTATTTCGGCCTCCCTTTTTCTCCCAAAATTTTGTGGGTCCCATAGTTACCAAAAATGTCAAAATTGTGGAAAAATAAACTTGGGACAAATTAATTTAGGTAGGAACATTACACACAACAATGATGTGGATGCCACAGTCACCTTAGCAATCCACCTCCTTCTCTTTAGTGGAATTTAACCACACCGGAGGCTGCATAGTTTGGGTCACCTAAAGGATATTGTAGGTTTAAGGTTCAAAGGTGACACTTCAATGGGCTTATTCAAGGTACTCAATCTAAGAACAAGGCTCAATTTCAGGAGATAAGGAATAGTGTACCTACAAAGAAGCCTACAAGGATGGACTTGTAGCTTAGGGGTTTTCAATGTATGAGTTAAAAGTAGCCCAAATAGGCATACAAGGAGAGAGAAAAGGCCTGCTTAATGACATGACCAACATAAGTAACCATTTTCAAGTGACCCTAAGTTGAAGCCTTAGTGCATAATTAGGTTTTTTCTAGACTTAAAATTGCCTATAGTTGATGACTTCAACCCTACAGAGTGTAATATCCCTAACCCGAAATATTCCTTAAACCCCCGCAAAAACTCCAACCAAATACGTGCAAATGATATAATAACCGGGAAGCTCAAAATGACAAAAATAATAGTGGTGCAGCTTATAAAATGTAAACATGAAATATAAGCAAATACTCAAGAAATGCAGCGAGAAATGCGAAGCCATTTTATTATACTAAGCAATAGAATGAGTACAGGAGGTGATCAGAAGGATGGCACCTCAACTTGCACCAAGCAAGTGAAGAAATACACTTAGAATAGCAAAGAATGGTCTCTCTCAGAACTGCGTGGAAGCTGTTGGAGAACTGTCGTGCTGTTGTTGCTACTGGAAATCAAATGAGGATTTGGAGTTGTTCTCCTCCTCAGAAAATGTTGAAACTCTGGAATCGGGCTCTACTCAAGAAACCCACAAAAACCCAGAAAGCTTTCCTGGAATAGCTGACCCCCGAAAATCACCCCCTTGGGGTTCTGCGTAGTCCCTCAATGCTTTGCGCTGCTACTGAATGAAACCCTCCATAAAACTGCTTGAAAACCGCTGCCACAACCTCCAATATGCAAGGGCTGATCCCTTGCTCAATCTCCTAGAACAAATCCTGCTACAAACCCACAATCCCGAACTCCTGCCAGAAAGAACTGCGTCATCCCTCTCAAGCCTGCATAGTCATCTACAGTGCTCAATCCTCCTGCCAACTACCAACGAAACTGCAACAAAAATACTGATGGAACTACCTTGCCCAAGCAGGCACTCGAAGTCCTCCAGGGCTAAGGGTGAGATCTCCGAACGGAGACACTCAATGCACTAAACAGTGCTGCAGACTAGCTAAACAGCCAGTGTGCTCAGAAGTTGAAACGACTAGCTCAAATGCACATAACTGAATGATCAAAATGAGGGGGCTCCTCTCTCTTTTATAGCCTTTGCCTCTCTCAATCCCAAGGCTCACCTCCTCTTGCGTGATTCCCCTCTTGCCACGTGTTTCTTCCCTCCTGCGTAGTCCCTCCATGTGTCTGCGTGGGCTCCATTTCTGCGTCCCCGTTTTGCCCCCTTGGCTCCCCTTTAAGTCACAACGTTGTGCTACTAAGAAGTGACTTTTTATTCTAGAAGTGCGGTACGTCCCCCGTCCTCACTTTTTTATTTACAAATAACTATAGAAGGCAAAAATTGAACAAAATCGAATATTCCAATTAGCCATGGCTAATTAAGAATATTACAGTCTCCCTCGGCAAAATGTTGCTTGTCCTCAAGCAACTGAAGTGATGGATGCTGCAAGATCTTCTCGCTCTCCAAAGTGGCATCCTCATCCGACAAATTCTTCCACCTCAACAAGAATTCCCGGACAGTCCTGCTCCGCAGCTGCCTCTCCCTGGTATCAATGATAGCCTCTGGCTGCAATACCAAATGCCTCTCGTCATCCATGGGTGGTAGTTCATCTGTCACTGTCACCTGCTGCCCCAAGGGCCAATGCCTTTTTCAGGCATGATACATGAAAAACGTTATGAATCTTACTGCCTTGGGGCAGCTCCAACTCATATGCAACCTGTCCAATCCTGCGTATCACCCTGTATGGCCCATAAAAGGGGGGCTTGAGTTTCTCAGCCCCCTTCTGCTTTAGTGAAAACTGTCGGTATGGCTATAATCGTAGGTAGACCATGTCCCCTACCTCGAACTGTCTCTCCACCTGACCCCTGTCGACATATAGCTTCTGCTGGTTCTGCGTTGTAGCCATGTTATCCTTGAGAGCTCGGACAATATCCTGACTCTCTTGGATCCAAATCTTGGCTCTAGGAGCCTTGCTATCACCAAACATCACGTCAATAAAAGATAAAGGATGATACCCGTATAAGGCATAGAATGGTGACATACCAATGGACATGTGATGTGAAGTATTGTAGTAGTACTCTCCCAGATGCAGCCACTTCAACAATGCTCGATGCTGCCCACTAACATAGTTACGCAAGTATCCCTCCAGCCACTTGTTAACTATCTCTGTCTGCCCATTCGTCTGTAGGTGTAACTGGTACTCGGTGTCAACTCCGTCCCCACCAACCAGAAAAGCTCCTGCCAAAACCGCCCATGAAGCGGCTGTCCCTATCACTGACGATGGTCTTAGGAAGACCATGTAGCCTGAAGATCTCTTTGAAGAATAGTTCGGCCACCTGTGCTGCTGTATAGTGTGCGGATATGGCAAAAAAATGTGTGTACTTCGTCAGTGAATCAATGACAACAAAGATACAATTCTTGCCCTGTACCGTGGGCAACCCTGTGATGAAGTCCATTGAAATACTCTCCCATTTCCCCTCCGGAATGGGGAGAGGCTGCAATAAACCTACGGGATGGCTCATCTCTCCCTTGTTCCTCTGGCAAACGCACTCCTGGATGTGTTGGAGTACGTCCTCCTTGAGGCCCTTCCATGAGAACCTCTCTCTAATGGCCCTGTAGGTTTTGGTAAACCCCTGATGTCCCGCCAATGGTGAATCATGTGATGCCTGGAGTATCTTCTTCTTGAGCTAAGACCCCTCAGTCAAGAAGATTTGGTCCTTGTAATAGATTATCTCATCGACCACCTTGTACTTGTCATTTGCCACCTGCCCATCCAGAATCTCACATGCAAACCTGTCCTTGGAGTACTCTACTAAGAGTCGAGCCCTCCAGTCTGTATCCAAGCTCATAAGAGACAACATGGCTGGTCTACGTGAAAGGGCATCTGCTACCATGTTGTCTTACCCTTGACATACTCAATGTCAAAGTCATATGCTTGGATCTTACTGATCCACTTCTGCTGCCACTCTTGTAGCTGCTTCTGCTCCAAAATGAACTTGAGGTTGTTGTAATCAGTCCTCACCCTGAACCTGTTACCCACCAAATACTGCTGGTACTTAGCCAATGCATGCATGATGGGCAGCATCTCCTTGTCGTATATAGAATACAACCTCTCGTGCGGAAGGAGCTTTCGGCTCTCAAAGGCTATAGGGTGACCTCCCTGCATCAACACTAGGCCGATCCCCTCTCCCGACGCATCACACTCCAAAACAAATGGCTATGTAAAATCTGGCAACGCAAGCACTGGGCAGTGGCTCATAACCTCCGTGAGCTTGTCAAAGGCTCGTTGTGCTGTATCCGACCAATTGAATGCCCCCTTCCTCGTCAAATCTGTCAGGGGTGTAGCAAGTTGCGAGAAACCTTTGACGAACTTCCAGTAGTAAGTACAAATGCCAATGAATCCTCGAAGTTCCGTCACATTTCTCGGCTCCGGCCATTCTTTGATGGCCTTGATCTTCTCCTCGTGGACTCTCACTCCGTCCACCCCTATGATGTGTCCCATATACAACATCTTCGTCAAGCCAAACTCACACTCGGAGAGTTTGGCATAGAACTGTTGCTCCTGTAAGATACTCAATACTGTCTCAATGCACTGGAGATGCTCCTCCCAAGTCCTGCTGTAAATGAGAATATCATCAAAGAAAACCAACACAAACTTCCTCAAGTGACTACGGAAGATGTGATTCATGTAGGACTGAAATGTAGCGGGGGCGTTGGTTAGCCCAAAAGGCATCACCAAGAACTCAAAGTGTCCATAGTGACACCTGAAGGTGGTCTTGGGAATGTCCTGCTCCCTCACGTGAATCTGATGGTACCCAAATCTCAAATCAATCTTTGAGAAGCACTGTGCTCCCCTCAACTCGTCCATCAACTCATCGATCCTGGGTATGGGGTACCTGTTCTTCAGGGTCTTCTTGTTCAGGGCCCTATAGTTAATGCACATCCTCAATGTACCGTACTTCTTCTTCACCAACACCACAGAAGAAGCAAAAGGACTTGTGCTCGGTCGAATGTGCCCAAGAGCCAGCAACTCCTGGATAGCCTGCTCAATCTCATCCCGATAGGCCTTAGGGTGCCTATAGGGGGTGGTGATCACTATCTGTATGCCCTGTTCAAGCTTGATGGTGTGCTCAAACCCCCGATCCGGTGGCTGTCTTGGTGGAATCGTCCCAAACACTATGGCATAACGATTAAGGATGGACTGTATCTCTAGATGTACCGTCTGCCCTGTAGTCCCTGCCTCTGATGCACGTAGCTCCACTGCCCACTCTATGTCTCCCTTCCGGAAAACTCCCTCCATTCGATGAGCCGACACAGTCTGAGGTGGATATGTGTGTTGTCCCCGTATCTTCTCATGCCTCCTTGTCTTCTCATCATCCCACTCCATCTCTAGGGTCTTCCAATCCGTCGTGACCTTCATTAGAGTGATAAGCCACTGAACACCCAGTATCATGTTGGTGTCCGGGATATCAACCACGAAAAAGTGGTCAGTGAATGTGTAGGTGCCCATCGTCACTAAAAGCTCTGGAACATAACGAGCACACGTCATGGTCTAATCTCCCGGGACCAAGACTGAAAACCCATCGAAGCTCTCTGTCTGTATACCTCTCGGCTCAACCATCTGTGCATCGATGAAGTTGTGGGTCGCCCCACTGTCAACCAAAAATGATACTCGCTGGCCACGTACTGTCCCTCGTACGCATAGCATCAGATACTTGGGAACTCCTCGCAATGTTGTAGGGGCCCCTCTGGTGGGTGCAAAAGATGCACCACCTGCTGCTGGCGGTGGAGGTGGCAAAGGTCCCTATATGGCTTGGCTATCTCCTGCCTCCACATCATCCTTGTCATCCTCTTCTGCACTGCTCTCGGAGAAGACCTCAATAAAATGTGCTTTGCCAGCAGCACATCTATGTCTCGGTGCCCATGGCTCCTAACATGTGAAGCACAACCACTTCTTCTTTAGCTCCCTCTTGACATCGTCATCAATCTGTACTTGTCCTGGATTCCCCTTTGGAGGTGGAATCCTCACATCCTTCCCCTTAGACAGAAAATGTTGTCTTTGGGGGTAAGGTGTTCGGGTCCTAGGTAAGACATCCTGTAAGTCCCGGGTCCTGCTGATAGCGTCCTGGAGTGTGGCTAGTCTAGTGGATCGGACTAGACCCCGAAGTGGCTCTGTTAACCCCTCAACATACATATAGACCCTCTGTGCCATGGATAGGTTTGACACCATCACGGAGACCCTCAAGAAATCTGCAATGTAGGTCTCTGGGCTCCCTGTTTGTTTGAGCCTCATCAATTCAACAAAATGTTGCTTTGGATCCCTCCAATCAAATCGCTCCATCAATCTCCTGGTAAATTCTGCATATGTCATCACTGTAGAGTGCCCGAGTGTAACCATCCCATGAAACCACCAACCTTGGGCCTCACCATCCAAATGCAACGTTGCCACCTTGATGGCCTCTGTCTCCGACATCTAGTTAAGCTGGAAATAAATGTCCAGCTTCTCCACCCAAGACTTTGCCAAACTGTTTGATGAACCATCAAACGTAGGCAAGTGGAATCTACTCGCTACACGGTGGGTGTCACCATCATGGTAATGTCGATACCCTCTGTGATGGTCGCGGGGTCTACTATCCCGCTGGAGCTGAACAAAATGTCGGAATGAGAGGGCCTCCCTAAACTCCTGCCCATAGGTCTGGTACTCTACAAAATAATCGCCCATATGTCCGGGCTTTGCCTCCTGCTAGGCTACAACACCCGTGTCTGCTCCTAAGAAAGTGGGCATGGTAGAGCGTGTAGGGGCATGTGAGGCCACTTGCTGCGCAGTATCACGTTGCTCTGGAAAATGGTGGGATGTGCCTGATCCCTCACCAACCTGGAAAACCTGTGGGTTCTCACACTGTCTGGCCTCTACTGCCGTGAATCTCTGCCCCATCACCTCAATCTGCCTTGATAGATCCTGCACTGATTTGAGGAGCATATCCACAAATCTCTCCCCGTCATCATCTGCAATCGGAGCCTCCTACTCTACATCCACCACAGGCTCCTCCTGTTCTGCATCCACCACTGGAACACAGTCTCCCTCTCCGTAAGTGTTCTCCAACCTACGCCCAGTGTCTTTGTATCTCCGACCTCTGTAACAGATATAGGGTTTTCCCCCCGGTGTCATAGATTGCTAGCTCCACAGGCTGAGCCAAATCTATGCTCTGATACCACCATAATATCCCTAACCCGGAATATTCCTTAAACCTCAGCAAAAACTCCAACTAAATACATGCAAATGATATAATAACCGGGAAGCTCAAAATGACAAAAATAACATTGGTGCAGCATATAATAATGTAAACATGAAATATAAGCAGATACTCAAGAAATGCAACGAGAAATGCTAAGCCATTTTATTATACTGAGTAATAGAATGAGTACAGGAGGTGATCAGAAGGATGTCACTTTGACTTGCACCAGGCAAGTGAAGAAATACACTCAGATTAGCAAAGAATGGCCTCTCTCAGAACTGTGTGAAAGCTGCGGGAGAACTGTTGTGCTACTGCTGCTACTGGAAATCAAATGAGGATTTGGGACTGTTCCCCTCTTAGGAAAATGCTAAAACTTTGGAATCGGGATCTACTCAAGAAACCTAAAAAAACCTAGAAAGCTTTCCTGGAATCGCTGACCCCCGAAAATCACCCCCTTGGGGTTCTGCGTAGTCCCTCAATGCTCTACACTGCTACTGAATGAAACCCTCCAGAAAACTGCCTGAAAACCGCTGCCACAACCTCCAATATGCAAGGGTTGATCCCCTGCTCAGTCTCCCAGCACAAATCCTGCTACAAACCCACAATCCCGAATTCCTGCCAGAAAGAACTGCGTCATCCCTCTCAAGCGTGCGTAGTCATCTATAGTGCTCAATCCTCTTGCCAACTACCAACAAAACTGCTGCAAAAATACTGATGGAACTACCTTGACCGAGCAGGCACTCGAAATCCCCCGGGGCTAAGGGTGAGATCTCCGAACGGAAACACTCAATGCACTAAACAGTGTTGCAGACTAGCTAAACAACCAGCGTGCTCAGAAGTCGAAACGACTAGCTCAAATGCACATAATTGAATGATCAAAATGAGGGGGCTCCTCTCTCTTTTATAGCCTTTGCCTCTCTCAATCCCAAGGCTGACCTCCTCCTCCATGATTCCCCTCTTGCCACGTGTTTCTTCCCTCCTGCGCAGTCCCTCCATGTGTCTGCGTGGGCTCCATTTCTGCGTCCCCCTTTGGCCCCCTTGGCTCCCCTTTAAGTCACAACGTTGTGCTACTAGGAAGTGATTTTTTATTCTAAAAGTGAGTTATGTCCCCCATCCTCACTTTTTTATTTACAAATAACTATAGAAGGCAAAAATTGAACAAAATCGAATATTCCCATTAGCCATGGGTAATTAGGAATATTACACAGAGGGATTTCCAACCATGAAAATTGCTAGGTTTTGATGTTCTAAGGTTCAACAAGGTAGAACGACCTCTAACTAGATCAATGCTAATCCTCTAGTTGAATTCAACCTCAAACGCTAACCCTAGTTGCTTGCCTTGAAGGGCCAAAATTACAGGAGAAAGGTAAAAAGGTAAAATTTTATGACTTTTTACCATCAATGTGGATTCCAATGCTTTCTATCTACTTGGGTGATGGAGTCTTAAGGGAATTTAACCATGGAAATATCAAATCCTTGAAGGGAGTAAGGGGGAAAACCTTAGGTTTTCACTTGCTAACCCTAGCTATCACATTATGCAAGGATAAATTTACTAGAGAAAAGCTCTCTAGGAAGTTCCAGAATACAAATTAAAGCATGCAAACATTAACCAAGTATTTCATATAAACATAAGCATTTACACATGGACATAGTTGCGGGGGGGCGCCCCCCCCCCCCCCCCCCCCCCCCCTTCGAACCTGCTCCCGAAGCGCGCTCCGGGCGGGAGCGGCTTGGGAGAGCGCTCCCTAAATCGCTCCCGGACGAGAGCGATTTTCGGGAGCGCGCTCCCTTCCAAAAAAATTTCGCTCCCTGCCGATTTCGGGAGCGACCTAGGGAGCGGCCGCTCCGTCGCTCCCGAAGCGCTTTTTAAAGCCCGAGAGCGATCGGGGAGCGATTGCTCCCGATTGCTCCCGGGCTTTAAAAAATCGCTCCGGGAGCGATTTTAAGCTGGCCGGGAGCGGGTCGGCGGAAAAAAATTCCGCGGACCCGAAAAAAACTAAAATTTTATAAAAAAAAATTTGTTTTAAAAGGCCCTTTGGGCATAAAAACATTTCATTGTGAATGTTTGAAGAATTTGAGGAGCTTGAAGAGCAAGAGTTTGGAGCAAGGAGCAATTGCTGAAGAGCAAGGAGCGAGGAGCAAGCCTGTAGAGGTAAGTAACTTAACAATTTAGCTAATCTAGCTAGTTTAATTTAGTTAGGTAGTAATTTAGGGAATTTAATTTAGTTTATTGAGTATTAAAATTATGAATTGCAATTAAATTAATAAATTAAGTTAATTAATGCCAATAAATGAAATTAATTTGCAGATTGTTGAATGAAAACCCTACAAACATCAAACACCATGGACCTCACCATATTTCTGGGCATTTTCCTCTTCCTGGTTCCTTTTATGGTTATTATGGTGGTGGAGAGTAGGAAACGGAGGGGCCAAACTGGAGAGGGGGATGAAGAAGCTGGAGAAAGTGAAATGGGTGAAAACCCCGGTGAGGAGGAGTTGGAGGAGGGTGAACAGGGCACTCAAAAGACTAAACAAGACCAAACCCCATTGTGGAAATATGTTCACAGGGCTGAAACAGGGAGAGGGGGTGGAACCACTAAATTTCATTGCCCCCATTGCAACACTGATTACACAGGTTCATACACCCGTGCTAGAAGACACCTCTGTGGGAAAAGGCCATGGGATGGAGAGAAACAAATAGGAATCAAAACTTGTGCAGCGGTGTCAACAGCGGATAGAGCCAAAATACATAAGGGAGGAGGAGGAAGCCCAATACAAATCAAAAAAATCAAGGGGTTTCTTTGAACCAAGCTCACAATCACAAAGAACTCTTTCAGCATCCTCCCAAGGCAGTGGATATGGAGGCACAGGGTCATCAGCTTTAAGGCGTAGAACCATATCAGATTTCCTTGATGAGGGGTGTAGGAATGATGTGGATTCAAAGGTTTACAGTTTTCTCTATGCATGTGGGATACCATTCAACGTTCTTCGCTCACCTTATTGGCACGAAATGGTTTCGGCCATAAATGATGCCCCTAAAGGATACAAGAGCCCTGGGTATGACAAGGCAAGAACTGTTGGCCTTGATAATGAAAAAGCAAAATATCACATTCTTTGAATAGAATGACAAGTGCTTGGATTGAGCATGGGGTGTCCATCATATCTGATGGATGGACAAATGTAAAAGGCAAGCCATTGATAAGTGTTCTTGCTGTGTCTGTTAATAGTCCAATCTTTCTAACTGCACATGATTACTCAGACAAGTTCAAGACCGCCATCAACATTGCAGAAGCATTACTTGAAACAATTGACCGTATTGGGCCATACAAAGTCATCCAAGTCATCACTGATAATGCTGCTAATTGTAGGGCAGCGGGAGCAATTATTGAGGATAAATACCCCAATATATTTTGGTCTGGATGTTTGGTTCACACATTGAACCTTCTGTTGCATGATATTGTCAAGAACAAAAATGAACAATACCAATGGATTGGTGATTTGTACAAAAAAGGCAAAAAAATGATAAAATTTATTACAAATCATAGCAATACCCATGGCCTTTCCCGCAGTCACTCGAGATTGGAGTTGCTGGAATGATTGCGAGATAGATTTGTAGCATTACCTCACCTTCAGGCGCCTTTGAGGTAAAGAGAGGGTTTTAGCTAGCAATGGATCAAGTCAAAATTGCAGGTGTTACAAGGAAAGGGCTACAAATGTAGCGGACATTGCAGGTTTTGAAACGGTGGAGGAGGCCGCTCTTGATGGGCAGTTTTGGACAGCTGTGAGACAGGTATTGGATTTCACCAAGCCAATTTATAACATGATTCGGTTTGCAGATACAGACAAACCAGTGATGGGCGAGGTGTATGAGCAAATGGATACCATGTTGGGGGAAATAAAAGACATTGTTAATAACAGAGATCCCGACTTGTACAATCTGATTCACGATTGTGTGTGTGAACGGTGGAAAAGGCTTAACCTTCCACTACATTGCTTGGCGTATATCCTTACGCCAAAATACTACTCAGATTCTTGGTTGGGAAAACCTGCAACAGGGGGTGGTGTTAGGACAAAACCCCATTTAGATCGAGAGGTAGTGGATATTTGCAAGCATTGGAAAAGTTGATACCTGACAGGGAGGAATGTGCAGCTGTGCGCCTTGAAATAGGCAAATACTTCAGTGGCACTGGCTTGTTCGGTAACTTCCATGCAATGGACGACAGATATAGATTTGATTCTCTCACATGGTGGGAAACATATGGCGGCCACAAACCTTTGACAAAATTGGCAAACAAAATTCTTTCACAGGTTGTAAATACTTCTTCTGCAGAGAGGTGTTGGAGCACCTACAGTTACATACATAATGTGAAAAGAAACAGACTCAAATGAAAACTGAGCAGAAAGCTTGGTTTATGTGCACTACAACTTGAGGTTGTTGAGTCATTACTGTGAGCAGGCTTATGAGGATCCCACATTTAAAATTTGGGACAAGCACCTAAAGGATGACAATTTGGAGGATGGCATTGTACATCTTGAAGAATTGGAAGAGGAACTTACAAGGGATGAAGATGAAGCAGCTGCAACAGCCATGCCACCTCCACCTCCACCATCTACTGGTAGCAGTGCTCGAGCTCCGAGTCCGAGTCTTGTTCCTTTGCTGTCGCCACCTCCATCTACACCCTCACGTGGAGGTTCTAGTTCTGGTCGTCGGTCTATGCGGGAGACTCCTAGAAGACCACCGCGACCTGCTTATACTCTTGGAGACTCTCGTGGCAAGGGCCACATGTAGATACAGTTTACTAGTCTTTTTTAGTTTCTATTGGACTTTAGTTTTCATAACTGTTGAGTTTTGAGTCTTTGACTCTTGACTCTTGACTCTTTCATATCATAATGATATTTTTTGTAAACAATATATCACTGTGACAATGAAAATTTGAAGTTTGAAGTTGGGCCTTGGCAATTATAACTCATTGGTAATGATTGTGAATTATGAATATGATGCTTCGTGAAAGACTAAAGTTGTTTCATTTCATTTCATTATTCATGTTTCATTTTATAACATTTCATTTCATGTTAACAGTTAGAAGTTAGGACTTAGAAATATCTAAGATATTATTTCTTGTAATGGTTAAACTTAGCTTACAAGTACAACTTTGGTGATCAATGATGATAAATGTTATTATTGAATTTTCAATTTTGAAAGCTTGAAGTTGAAACTTTAAGATTGAATTTGATGAATCATGATTCACGAGACTCAATATGTTGTAGTTGTAATATGTATTTTACTAACTTGTGGACATGGTTGATGAAGATTATAACTTCTAGATGATTGATGTGATATGGTTCAATGATCAACCTATGTTTTTTCATGTTTTTTATATCTAATTCATCATTCTACATGTTTTTGTTGACATATATGTATCAAAAATTAAAAAATATAAAATATATATATATATTTTTTTTAAATATCGCTCCAGGATTCGCTCCCAAACCGGGAGCTTCTAAAAATGTCGCTCCCACTCCAGTTTTCGCTCCCACTCCCCACTTTCGCTCCTGCTCCCAAGTAACATTGCTTATTACCATCTTCCTTACCCCATGTAAGACTTTGTAATGAAGGTGGGAAAACCTCTGGTGTCATAATTCAGATTGAAGAGAAGTATCGCAAGTCAAGGCTCCCAAAGGACTTCCTCCAACTTGATAGAGACCAACCACCCTAAATCCAATTTTGAATGCATCTTTAGGGTTTCTTTACTAAATATGTACCTTTCCATCAATGAATGCTACCTTGAAGCCTTTATCTTCCATCGCATAAATAGACACTAGATTCTTCTTCAAATCGGGCACATACAATACTTCTTGTAGATGAATGATTTGACCTTGATTTAAGTGAAGGGTGACGGTACCTATCCCTTTCACGGGGTAGGTGGCATTATCTCCAAGTATGATCTCCAAATTAGTCTTCTTTTCAATCGAATTTGAGAGGGCTTCTTTGTACCCAGTGAAATGCCTTCAGGCTCCACTATGACAACCAATGATCCAAAGTATCCGAAGGAGAGGTAGTAGATAGAGTGGAAATAAGGTAAAACTCTTGTTTTTCTACAACAATACTTTCCTAATACCTGGAATTTCTCAATCTTTGGGGAGGTCGACCATTTCCATATTGAGCAGTGGGAGCATTCCTCTTTCCTTTATTGTTGAACCTGTTGTTTCTTTGATTGCCATTGCCCTATGAAACCGGATTTGTCCAAAACAGGCCACGTGTCCGAATCCCGCGAATCCGACACGATTCGATGGGAATTTGAATCCTAAAATTGGACACCACGTGTCCTAATAGGACACCATCGAATCTCGGTCATGTCTCAATTTTGGGATTCAAATCCCAAAAAAGTGAGGGTTTATGAGTTTTATGAGGTTTGTGAGGGTTTATGAGTGAGCGTTTATGAGGTTTGTGAGGGTTTATGAGGTTTGGGAGGGTTTTTGAGGTTTATGAGGGTTTATGAGGTTTATGAGAGTTTACGCAGATATTTGAATTTTGTATGTACTATGCATGCTATAATGTTACTAACTTACTTTGTAAACAATAAAACTAACATCTAGATGAAGATCTATGTTTGAAATCAATGAATTTGTATCATTAATGAGAATTTGTATAAGAAATATCTAATTTTTAATATATATATATATATATTTAATCAAATAATATATAACGAATCCTACGTGTCCTATTTCGGGGGGCCAACGTGTCCGAATCCGACACTCGAATCCCCGTATCCTACGAATCTCGAATCCCACTGTCAGGTGACTTAGCCATTGCCTTTGAAATTGTTGTTGTTGTCGTCGTCCCTTGGAGAATTCTTCTTGTGAGGATACCCTCTATATATGTAACATTTCATATAAAACATATGTATATATATAGATAATATATATATACACATCTATTTATTGAAATCCACTAGAGATGAATATCGAGTTTTTTTTCAAAAAGCAGAAGGGAAAAAAAAGCAGGTCGAAATTTGTCTTCTTCCCTGAGAAAAAGCACAGGATTGGATAGATTGGATGAATTTGGAGACAATCAAAGGCTCGCCTATCATTCCTTTGGCACCGCATAAAAGCTAAGCACATTCGTTCTTCCTGTTTGTCTTTCTAGTTGCAGGATAAAAAGTCCACATTCTTAACGGACGGTTCGTGTGTAGTCATTGAGTGAAAGTTGGTATCACCATCCGCTCTCCGCTCTGCCATCTATTTAAAGCACAACTTCGTTAGATTAAACATCAACACATAAATATATGTATATATGTAGAGATATGTATATATGTATATACATACGTATAGATATGTATATATGTATATACATATGTATACATATATACATATATACATACCCTTTTAGTCAATATATGTACAAAATAGAACATAATTATGCTAAAGCATATTCACATTAGTAAGAACCATGTACCGAACAAGACTCTCCTTGTTGGGTTTACCCACCTTGGAGATAGGACATGAGGGTCTTTCCTGTTGATTTTCTAGTGCAATCAAAACTAGTACAATTTTTTCAAGCTGATAACTACTTCCAATGATACAACTAGACTTATTATTTATATATATATATATATATATATATATATATATAATATATATATCACTTATTCCCTTCTATTAGTGGAGCACTTAGCAGCCTTTGTGTTAGCTTCCCGCTTGCCTGAAATAACTGCCTACTTGTTTGAATGAAGTTACCTGCCCAGAATTTTCAAGTTTTTGGGGACTCTCAAATGGTTATAAAATGGATGGCAGATAAGATTAGAAAGTCAAAGTCGTTTTTAAATCCTATCTTCAAGGAAGTGAAGAATTATCCTCACGTTTAATCACAGCTCATTTATTCATGTTTCAGAGAGCTTAATTTGGAAGTGGACAATCTCAAAGGAAGGCCTCCTACTAATTAATGGTTTATGTTCATGGAAATAGTATAAGGATGGCACTATATTGCAGGAAATATCAACTCCTATCCTTGATTCAGAGGTAATTCTCACAGTTTCTGGCAATAACCTTCAGCTGTTTTCTGTTTTTCTTATTCACTCTTGAAGTCTAGAGACCTGAATTGGGCTGGGTATTAAAAGGATATTCATTTAGGATGTATAATGTGAACCAGTGGGGACAAATACCTGAAAGGGTATGCACAGTTTAGATGCTTTTCTGATCAGATAAGTACTCAGACCTTCTAGAAGTTATTTTTGACAATTAGGGTTATTCCTTTTTGTAGCAGAATATATAGGCATGGTATGTGCTCAATGAGATACCTACAGGATCCTTTTGGATACTTTTGCAATGCTATCAGCATCTATAGAATGTAATTCATTTTCTTAATGAATAGAATTATGATCCTTTTTCCTTGGGAAAAGAAAATAGACATTCCAATTGCTACTTAGCACGTAGCTAACTTCTAATACTAGAAACATACAATTTGATTAATGGATTAGGCCCCAAGCTTATTTGCCAAGGAAGGAAACAGAAAGTGCTATTAAATTTTAATGTGAGATACAACTAGATAATTCCATTATATTAAATGTCAAAACTCACTTTGTTAGGAATTTCACACAATCCAATCATCAGATGCTTGATGAGGCTATTAAGAGCGAGGGAAGAACTTCAATGACATTCGTGCATAGGATAAACCCATTAGATAATATTACGAGAAAGCTCAGGTGCATAACTCTAGATGTCCTCTTGAGAAACTTTATTTCAAGCCAATCTTACAGCTTACAAATCCTAGTGATTAGGCATTGTGATGAAGCTCTATATTTACAAAGATGTTAGGTCCATTTTTATCCAACAACGATTGTATATGTAGCATGTACAATATGTAAAATGATGAATCTAGTTGCCTATTGTATTTCTTAGTGGTTTCACTTCTGTCAAACTAGTTGCTTAACAAAAGAAAAAGAAAAAAGTACCACATTTGTAAAGGGTTTAAAATGAATATTCTTTTACTTGTCAAAAAACTCAATTTTTGAAAAAATCTATTGCATATCAGCTAGCACAAAAGGCCACGTACAATTGCTTAAATAATATCTTAGTTTTGTAATCTAGCCCATTGTCAAACTACAAAATTTTCTATAGAATCATCATATTAAAAAGAGGAATTAGAAGAATTGACATACTCGAACATGCCATCTCTTGTCATCAGAATCATTCGAGACACCCGAGTTTGAAGAAGGAAGAGCATAAGCAGTCAATCCAAATGTTGCACTTACAGGTTTGTGATCACTGCACAAAATAAGATAGTCGATAGAAAGCAAAGGAATCACTTCAATGCATTTTACATTTATGACTTTGTGTTACACACTGAATCGTCATCTACTTCTAAATGAAAGAAAATAAATACTAACACTATTTCTTCCATAGAGCATAAACAGTGTATAATCAAACTATGTTGCGATTAGACACATATTATGAGGTCAGCATTTCTCCAATTAATTAGACACATTGCCCTATATTCAATATTGTCTAATATGTACCCAATGCAAGCTATGATTTACTTTTATATAATATTATTACACTATAAAATCAATTAAGGAAAATGACCCTTTGTTAGCAATGACATCATATTGTCTAGCACTCATCTTTGAGACAGATAGTTAAGCTAAAAAAATACATGGAAATATATTATAATGGTAGAAATCTATTACCTTGAACAGCACAAAGTGAATAATATGGCATTTCTAATCTAACAAGGATGATAACATTATACAACACAATTCTACTTACTTTGTTTTACCATAAGAAAACAAGAGACAATCAACAACAATATGTCACACCATTGCCCATTATCACGTTCCCAATATAAATAGGAAGGAGAAAGAAAAATTTATGAATACAAATCACTGTGGATCAATACTCAAAATAAGGTCTGTTGTGGCTGAAGAAGAGAGTGGGTGTATAAATACCCAACACTATAATTTCAAATGTTCCCATATATGAGAGTGGGTGTATAAATACCAAATTTAATATAAGGTGTTATTGACCAATCTAACAATCTCATCAAGGTCCTTCGAGACGCTAAAGCGGGCACTAGACAAGACAATTACCCAATATCACATTCGCACACATCCCCACTCTTTAAGCTCAACCTCTTTGAAAAGCTTGGGAGGCTTCCCTTGTAAGCAAATGACTTTGTCCAGCGGACCAGCGGAATAGACCAATGCCTGATTTGTGCAACTAGGGTAAACAAAAAGCTAAATTATGAGTGATTGTATTGATCTATAAATCTAATATAACAAATAAATTAACACAAATCAGCAAATTAAGGTTCACTCTAGCTTGAAGAGAAATTATCTAAATAATAATAATGGAAAGCAAATATTGCCTTCACCAAATAGATATTGTAAATTGTGAAAGTACTTCAAGTAGAGGACTGAATTTTGTTGAAGTTCTTGGTACGTTCGGAAAGTATTCTGCACGAGGTTGGTGTCTTAGCATGAAGGAGATGGTTGATTGCCTCTTTAGGTGCTTGCTTGGTGGAGTAAGTGATTTATGACTTCTTTCCTAAGTCTAACTAAGGATAAGTACAATATTTAAAGTCAATTAATTATTGTGGACTATTAATCCAAAGTAATAAGGATAAATAACAAAATTATTCAGGTGACTTAATATGATCTCAACCATTGATCTCAAGTGAAGCAAGATCTAATCTCGACCATCAATCACTCAGGAGATTAGGGTTAGGGATTTGGCTCAATGCAGTATTAAAATAAGCCTAAGGAGGTGAAGACGCACAAGTGAAAGAAACAATTTTCTCTAGAGAAACCAGTGTTCCATGGGGACTCGCCCCCCCCACCCTAGGGGTCTAGTTTCCTCGCTCCCCTGCGCTCCGGGGACTTGCGGACGAGTAGGGGACGTTTCCCCACGCTCCCAAAAAAATGGCCTTGCTTATAGTTTATGATTTAATAGACCTAAAGTGGTACAAAGCTACTCATGTTCTGTATGGGGATAACGTCTTGTGCTGTCTTTTGGTTTCAACAAGCGTTATTTTAGAGGGTCAGTATCATGGAAATTTGTTGGACCATATAGCACGTACATGAATTTTCCCTTTTAAAACTTCTCCTTTTTTCCTCAAGTGATGGCTGGATTACAGTGGGGAGATAACTGGAGTGACAGGAAAAGAATATGAGACATTCAGTTTGTGTTTTTAATTTGCATGACATTTAACATACAAACTATGGAAGCAGCACCTATGTCATGTGGGAAATAATTGGGTGGACTATAGACTAACATGCGTTTACTGCAAGCATGACAAAATACTATGGGCAACAAGAAATCTCAGGAACTGTCATTATATATGAATTTGTACAGTTACAAAATTTACACAGAGCACAATTGCTCAGCTTGAATTCTCAGGTCTGAAAATTATTTTCACCCCAAGAGGACCAAAATCGATCTAAACATCACTAAATTTGGAAAAGGAGAAATATGTTTTTGAAATGAAACCCACATATGTGAAAATTATCAAGGTCGGCTTGGGGCTATTCAGACATGTGACACCCCTCTCCATCTTATATAAATAAAGGTGTCCTCCATCCTCCAAAGACACATTTAAGTACTCGTTACATAGAAAGTTTTATGTCCGAGGCATCCAAGTTATTAGAGGAGGTCAAAGGGCAATTTGTTTTGGGTTTTTCTTCTCCAATAGGTCTGAGCTACTTTAGATCAACAGTCATAGGCTTTGACGAAATTTTGTGAAGTTTGTGTGGGTAATTTTGTCCTTATAGGCTCGATTTCAAGAACAAAATGTAAGCCGAGTTTTTGTGCTACTTCTGGGTTAGTTGGTGGACGATTTCAGGAAGATATTCTCCCCTTGGTTGACTGCACTTCAACTCTATAGCTCCAGGAAGGGCCGCAGGTCTGCCCTATCATAGTCAAGGGAGCCGAGAGGCTTAACATGAGTTCAGTCCAGCCCTAAGGGCCAACAAAGGCTTGCGTCTAACATGCCAGAGAAAGCCGCAACTGAAAGGAGGGTTTTTGGATCAATTGAATGCAACAACAATGGATTGTAGGCAGTCCTAACCAGACCTTAATTGACTAATGTTGACAAAATGTTGGTATTGCAGTTTTGGGTCATCCACTTGTTCAAGGGCAATGATATGATCTCCAAATTGGCAAGCTATATTATTGTACTCTCTCTCTCTGTGTTGAACATTCGATATTAATAATAAGATGAATTGATAAATGGTTTTTCCCTGGCTTGTGTCATATCCTTGTGTTTTCTTGTCTTTTGCATCTATCATTTATGTTCTTTCTTCAGTTACTATCAATGTGATAATGTTTTGTGTGATTACTAATGGAAATGGAATGAATTGAAAATCGAGCTAATATGGATCTCTAAAGTAACTGTCCTAAGCAAAGAACATGTTAACCTAAAATTAACATCATTCCACTAAAAAATTACCTTGCATGACGTTGTTGAGTATCCTTTTAATGATTGGGGCCAAGGTCTCAACACCCCACTTTAAAAAATTTGCCTGCAAACCATCAATGTCTTAAGCCTTACCACTTGCTAAATTTTTTATACCTTGCTTGACCTCCTCCACTAAGAATAATTGTTGTAGTGTTGATTATGGGGGGTTACTTTTCTCCTGATCTTTCTCAGAGAGAAGCTTTGCATAATCTAACCACTGTGCAACTGATATATTATTATCTATTTTCTTTATCTTTTGATGTAGCTCCTGCCAATAACCTTTGGAGTTGTACTTTCCCAAAGCAATTAATTCATTCCTTCTAGCAGCCACGTAATTTTATTTTTCAATTTTAATCAAATTTTTATACTTCTTTAGGGTTTCACTATTTGTCTCCCTAAGTGACCTTTTGGAAGCCTTGCACTCTTCATCATACCAAGGATTAGTTGGAAAAGTGTTTGAGACCTCCTTCCTAGGTCGAGATCTTTTTCACACCTCTGAGGCTTTGTGGATTAGAGGGATCAACATACTGCTGCAAAAGCACTCTGTTCCTAGGTCGAGATATTTTGCACACCTCTGAGGCTTTGTGGATTAGAGGGATCAACATACTGCTGCAAAAGCACTCTGTTCCTGCACTATCTTCTTTGACACCTGTGTTGTTTTTTGTCACCCGAAAGTGTTGTTCCAGAGCAGCAGCAAAGAGCTCTTTTTTCTTGGTTCATGAGGATTCTTCCACTTGCATGCACTTTCTTTTGAAACTGTTGGGTCTGCACTTCCTGTAGCTCACTTGTGTGCATGCCCAACTTAATAAAGAGAGAAAAATGGTCTGAATTCATCTCAATAGAGCAAACCCCAATCCTAAAATCCGACAAATTGCAGATAAAGCTCTGGGAGAATATCACATAGTCCACCACACTTTGACCATTGTAAGTTTTACATGTGATGCCCCCAAAACTTGGCCAAGCTTTCATTCCATTGCAAATGACCATGTCGTAGTGGCTACATAAGCCTAACAACTCAATGCCAAAGTGGGACACACTCCCATTCCCATCTTGAGAGGTCCTTTTCCACGCGTGATCCTCATTCTCCTCTAACCAAAGGGGGTTGTTGTCCATATTCTCATCACTTCCCAATTGAATAGACTGGTTGTTTGTTGTCCTAGCATTAAAGTCACCAATTAACACTATATCTCCTAACATCCTGAAAGCAGAAATATCTCTTTTTAAAGTAGCAAAAGGGTCTTCGTTATCTAAATTTGTTTTCTTGTAAAACTTCAATTTTTTGGGGACAAAGTAACATGCATCCAGCTTGAATGCTACTTTGTTGTTAGTTATACTGAACCATATAAATTGCTTATTTGGATCTTCTTTTTCCACTTTTACTATTTTGCTCCACAACTCTCTTATTAGAACTATGATCCCCCCATGTCCTTTACATGTTCTGGTTTCTTCATTCCACGCTGAAACTTTATTGAATCCTTCATATTCTGGAACCCTGCAACCTTCATGCTCATGAGTTTCTAAAAGGATAATGATGTATTTCCCTTTTGTTATGGTCCCGAATATCGGTCCTCCCCTCCACGGAAAACCTCTACAATTCCAACTTACCATGCTTAGATACTCCTGGGGGGCCAAATCCCTATTTGTGACTTGTTAAACGCTCACTGAATTGGGCTTTCCCATTTTTCAACCATGCCCACTTTCCTGCTTCTCTTGCCAGTTTCACCTTCTCCCATTCCTTCCTTCGTTCTTCTTGTTGGTCCAATGTCAAGTCATCATCTAGATAAATGTGAGTGCCTCTAATTAGCCCCCTATTGTTTAGGATAGCTATTTTGTCTTTTGTACTTCTTAAAGTAACTCCCCCATGTATAATCCTTTTGTTTCCTGACTTCTTACCTATCATATTTGCTTGCTAAATATAACCTATCCATTTCAATTCGTCCTTGAAAAAATCCCTTGTTAAAATATATGTTCTCTCTCTCTCCATAGTCCTTCAATCCTTTGATGATGAAATTTGTGGCCTTGTCTTGTCTATCTTTTTATTCTCTTATCTACGTCTTGATTTGTCTCTCCATGGTTTCTTTTTGCTCAACCAATAGTTCCTTTACTATTTGAACCCAGGATTTAGCCTCTTCTATTTGTTTGTCTTAGTTTGTTTTGTTGAGAAATCTAGGGGCAGCTAGAGTAGATGATTTCTCTTACTTTGATAACTGCATGTGATGTATTTTTACTTTTCTTGATTTACTTCTTCTTTCCTTTATTATAATTAGTGTTCTCTATCATCAAACAACTACCAAAACATAATGAACAATGAGACAATAGGAGACAAGATGTAGGCGATCATCCAAGGTCAAAACCTCTCCAACTTGAGAAGAAAACCCACAAGAATTCTTCTTCCTATAGAATCTTCAATTAACGACTTCCAAGACCTAGACCATTGACCAAAAACTCATCCAAGGCCAAGTCAATCCTTGCCTCAAGTCAAAGTCAACCTCTTCTTGATGTTGTTGGAATCTCTCATTCGTCCTTAACCCTCGGCTTGCAATCCTAGTCTGAAATTTTCGGCCCTCCTTACTACAATTCTTGGTCTCTTGCAATTGACTATACTTTTCGCACATGTGTCAATATTAGGGCACATTCAGCCCTTCTTTTCCTTCGGTAGACTTGAGTTAATCTCTTTGTGATTTTGGCTTGCAAGATAGAACTTTTCTTTGCCTTAATTCAGTCTTCTTGAGTTGACTATATTTCTTTCCTCACACGTATGGAGAGAAACAACCCAGAAAACTCAGCAATTTTGTCCTTGTTCTTCTTCCTTCATCCTTCTTTTCTTCACTCTTTTCTCTTCCTTGTGATCGAACTTCAAGTGTGAGAAGTGTGTGCTCGAATGAGGCCAAGTCCTTCCTTATATAGGCTTCTTGTCCATGATTGTAGGCCGACTTGTTCATTGCAATTTGACAAGGTCTTTTGAGGGTCCTTTGACTTGACTTTGACTCACATAAATTCTTTTTGCAATATGTAACATGCCCAAATGGGTCTTTGACTTCAATACATAATGACAATGACTCTAATGACTTGTTGATTCAACGACAAGCCCTAAGAGCTCACAATGGGAGCTTGACCTAAAAATAAATTTCATTGAGCATGAAACCCATGCCTCAAGATCAACAAAAATAAATTTATTTTTCTTATTACATCAAATATATAAAATCATGATTACGTGCGTCATCATGAAGACCAAACCTAGTTACATATTTCAACACTCCCTCTTAACTAGGGAGGTATTCATAATCCATACAAGGTACTTGGACATTCTCAATCTAGAGAATTCTCATAAGAAGACTTAGATTGGTAACCCATATGTTTAGCATCATATCAACCAGCATTGTCACATAGCAAGGCCTTGACTAATAGCTCTATCTCTCCACAATATCAGAGCACAATGCTGCGAGACCAATGATTTATAGACACCATCATCATTGTCTCTCAAGGCACATAACCCACCCAAGTGCTCACAAGGTATGTCCTTCTAGGACTATTCGTATCTTGGATTTCTAGTCCATAAAGAATATCGGTCCTCTTCAACTATCGTTGTCTTGGATGCCCTACCACATCCTCAAAGAGTATTGGATACTAGATGCTTACCTAATCCTCCATTATTTCTTCCAAAGTGAAGATAAGAATGATGTGTCTATCTCTCCCTCTTAACTCAAGAAGATATACTCATTCATATGAAGGAATGTACCCATTCCTATGAAGGAATGTATCCAAGCTCCCTCTTAACCAAGGACTTGCTTCCAGCAGTTTTCCGCTCTAGGTGGAGATCATGGTATTGTTTGCTGCTTGTAGAGCTCCTCCATTCAATGCCATGAATTTCATCTTTAATATTATGGAGCTTTCATATTTTGGGACTTCTTTGTAGGGTATCGACCATCCATCACTTTCATTCATGAACCATGTTAGTCATGTCATCCTTCCTTTCATCAAAAAGTGATCTACTAGTCCATATCTGGCCTTTCCTCATATAGCTACCTTTTCCACATCATGCTTCTTTTAAGATCTTGCATCTGACACATGAGGACTAGTTGTAGGGGACATCCACAACTCTCTTTCAATAGCCCTGTATTAGCCCATCCAGACATGTTCAAAAATAAAAAATGATCGTCAAATCAAAATTACCTTTTGTGATGGTCCTTCATCATGGCATCTGCTTGTTGTAGCATCAACATCCTGCATACATATTGACACATCTCCAAGATATTCAATTGTCAAGGGTCTTCTTTCTTTCCAGACTTTCCCAAGGTCTTCAACAAGCAAGGAAATTATAAAATGGAGGCTTCCCATGCTATCTGCAACTATATGATGACATGACATAATCTATCAATTGTATGCATACATACCTCTTTTCTTCTTTGGGTCATTTAGGCTTCCTTTAGCATCTTCCTTTTCCTTGATTGAAAGTACCTCAACCATCTCGACATGTTTCATTCCTTTGTCATCATACCATCATTCTTTCAAACAATGAATCCCATCCAAAGTGGAATTCTTAGCGATACATTTGCTTCTTCCAAGAGATGAATCTTCTGATGAAGATTCCAGTAGAGAACCTTCATCATCCTCATCCTGCAAATGCTCCTTTCTAATGATGTATGATGAGCTCTACGCTAGATGACTCTCTTCCACCCATAAGTAATACTTACGATTCAAATGAGTTTACCAAGAGTTACTTCCTTCTAATGATGACTGCCATAAACTTCAACTTTAGCTATGATGCCATGAGCTCTTACTTTAATTGTATGCTCTTTGATGCCATCTCCTAAAATGATGCATCCTATCATGTTCCTACCATGATAGCTATACTTTACAAGGACTGAAAAGAACTCGATGGAGAATATTATCTCAATCATAGAAGAGATCTTTTACTTCCTCCTCCTTTGATTTCTTCTTTTCAACTTCTCCCATTTCTTCAGTGATATGGGCTTCTTCCCTTCCTCTTTTGTTGTTGCCCTTCTTGAGTTTGGAACAATCTCTCTTGTAGTGCCCATATTCTTGACAGCCATAGCATTGGACATTGGCCATATTCTTCTTCTTTTTTTGATGACCAAACTTCCCAAACTTCCCTTTTCCCTTAGCCATGGCAGCAAATGCTTGTGTTTGCTCGTTTGATCCTACATCACTTTTTGCCTTCAGCCTTGTTTCTTCTATTTTGCATAGTGACCAAAGTTCATTGAATGGATTTTCTTTCTTCTTTCCATAGATGATTGATGTAAAGTTGCCCCATTCCTCCAGTAGTGCATTGAGCACTATGGTGGCATTTCCTTATCAGACATTATTTCTCCCAACTCTTGTAGTTGGTCTATAATTTCTGACACCCTCATAAAGTATGAGGCTATTCCTTATTCTTTTGATAGCTTCATCTTGTAGGGTTCTTGTCTTAATGAGATCACTTCTCCTTTAGTGCTTATGGAGAACAATTCTGCAAGTTTGTCATAGATTTATTTTGATGTTTCCAACTTTGATACATAGGGAATGAGGGGATCTTTGATGGATTCTATGAGAATCCTTTGAGCCCTTACTTCCCTTCTCATGTACTTTGCAAAATCTTGAGCTTATTCCTTTGAAGGTTTAGTAGTTGAGCCCTTAACATGTTCCACGACTTCATTTTCTATGAGGATCAAATATGTCCTTTTCTTCCATGCAAGAAAGTTTGATGCCCCAACCAACTTGTTGCTTTCCTTGTAAAAATACATTTTGATAGATTCAGATGTGGACATAAAGATACTTACTTGTGAAGATACTCCTTGATGACAATATCTTCAACCTACTGCCTTCTTGATTTTGATGATGATATTTGGTAATAGAAGAAAGATATGAACATTATTCAAAAAATAAGCTTAATTTCATTAGGAGCAACTTTATAAGCAAGGGCAGCAATGTTATCTCGGATATTGTCGATAGGAATTCCTCTAGAATTAGGAACGTAGGCTCCAGCATATCATCAAACGTTAAGCCTAAAAGGAAGGTAGTGAATTTGTCATCTCAGGAATTAAGTTCAGAAGTTATTAATGTTCTCAACAGGGGCTTAGGGTTTGCAATTGCACCTAAGAACATTCTAGTAGAGAGTATCATTTGTAACATTGAGGACGGGATTAATGGCCTCTCTTTGGAAGACAAAGAGGTAATAAGGTGGGAATGTGCCCTCATAATGAGAAAGGCTAAACCTTCTAAGAGTAATTTAAGCAAGGAGGAACAAATATCTCTTAAATCCCTTCGTAATAATGATAAAATTGTGGTTCTTAAGGAAGCTAAGGGAGGGGCAGTGGTTGTTCTGGACAAGGAGGATTATATTCATAAATGAATGAGCATCTTCATTGTGGCAGCTATAAGAAGCTTAATGCTAATCACATTCCCATGGTCATAAAAGAGGTCAAGAAGGAAATTTTAGAGTCCAACCTTGATGAGAAATTAAAGAAAAGATTAACTCCTTCCTGTGAAATTATCCCGACAATTTATGGATTGCCAAAGATCCACAAGGAAGGGGTTCCTCTTAGACCAGTAGTCAATATCATTGGATCCCCAACCTATGAATTGGCAAAGTATGTTGCCAAGATCTTAAAACCTCTTGTTGGAAACATTGATTCTTTTATTAAGGACTCCAATGATTTTGTAAATCTTATAAAAAATGAAAGGGTGGATCAAGATGACATCCTTGTGAGTTTTGACATAGTGTCCTTATTTACCAAGATTCCCTTGGATCAGGCTATTCGGGTTATTAAGGAGGTTACCGATCCAGAAACTGCAAAGCTTGCTGAGATTTGTTTGCGTTCCAATTTTTCTAGTTTTCATAGAAGTTATTATGAGCAGATATCTGGAGTGGCAATGGCATCACCTCTCTCTCCAATTGTGGCTAAATTATACATGGAGTACTTTGAGAGGAGAGTTCTTGAATCATATCCTTTAAAGCCATCTTGGTGGAAGAGATTCGTTGATAATACCAACATAAAATGGACTCATGGTAAGGTAGAGCTTGATAAGTTTTTTAGACAACTTAATTCTATCTGTCTTGAAATACAGTTTACAATTGAGCTTGAAGAGAACAAGAGCATTCCATTTTTAGACATCCTTATTATCAGAAAGGAGGATGGTTCTTTGGGTCATAAAGTATTCAGGAAGACAACTCACACAGAAAGCTACCTCCACGCAAAATCTTATCATCATCCTTCTGAAAAGTTTGGTGTCCTTAAAACTCTTGCTATTAGAGCCCTTAGAATATCTGACTCTGAGCATATTGATGAAGAGAAGAAGCATTTAACATGAGTATTTAGAAGTATAGGCCATAAGGAGAATGAAACTAAAAAGCTACAAAAAGAACTGAAAGGAGGGATTTATCCCAAGAACCTCAAACTCATTCTCAATGTGGTAGAGTATTCCTACCATACATTCAAGGGGTAACAAATAAGATTGCAAAGATCTTGGGGAAGAAAGGCATATTCACCCAATTCACAGCACCAGGAACAATAAAACAAGGTATGAGGTCTGTTAAAGATAATATTGATCGACATCAACTCAAGGGAGTGTATAAAATTGATTGTTCTTGTCGAAAGAGTTATATTGAGGAGACGGGGCACTCACTATAAAGAAGACTAAAGAAACATGGAGTTGATATTAAGAATGGAAGATCGCGCACTTCGGCCCTTGCAGAACATTCCTCAAAAACTAAGCACCATGTTTGTTTGGAGAATGCCACGATTATCGCAAGAGAAGAGCAGTATCCAAAAAGGAAAATTAGAGAGGCTCTTGAGATTATGAAGCATCCCCATAATCTCAACAGGGACAATGGGATCAAGAACAGTGGAAGTTGGCTTCCTTTAATCAAACAGATTAGGTCCTCCAATTCTTGTCAAGTATAGCAACACAGGTATAGTTTTCTTTTCCTATCTTATTTAATAAAATAACTAAATTAATTATTAAATCTTTTTATTTTATAAATAATAATTATTATTATAGATAATCGATTATTATAATAATTATTAATTACTTATTTATTTCTATATTATTATTCATTTCTAGATTATTATAAAAAGCAATTATTATTTATTAATTATTTATTTATTTTCAATTGTTATAATAATTGCTTACTTGCTTGATTGATGGTTTCTGGTTTTCTTTAGGCTTTTCTTTTGTGTATTATCTTAATCCTCCTGGTTTACTTAGTTACTTATTGTATAATAATAATTATTAAATTAATTATTTAATTATTTTTTTATTATTAATTATTATTATATATAAATAATGATTATTATTATTATTTATTTATTTTTTTGTTGTGTTATATGATTTAATTAATTATTTAGAACTTTTTTCTTTTTAGTTTTATTATTATTTTTATTTATTAATTTAGTTTTTAGTTTATATTTTCTTATCGTAATGAATTTAGGTTATTGTATGTTTAGTGTTATTTTTATTATTATAAAATAATTTATTATTATTATTAAATATTTATTTGTTTTTGTATTAATGATTAATTAATGAATTATTTGGAACTTTTTCTTCATATTTTGTATTAATTATTTTAATATCATTAATTTAGGTTTAGTTTAGACTTTATTAAGTGTGTGAATTTAGGTTTTATTGTTAGGTTTAGCCCAACTTTTAATTTGTTTATTTATTATTTAATTTGTTCATACATCTATTTATCATCTTCCGCTCTGGCTCTTCTATCATTCATTCATAGTCCTGATGATGGATCCCCTTTGGGATTCGAAATGTCGACAAATTATGATTACAACTGTGGATATTCTGAAATTTAATTCAAAAGACCAAACCATTAACATCCATGAACAACTTTCCATCAAAGGAGAAAGCTAGGTCACATGCCATGTCTTTGAGTTATTTTGGCTACTCTTTTTAGCATTATTTTATGTAGGTCAACAAATTAAAAACACCTCCACCGCATTGACTCCATATAAGTTATTGGACACAAACTAAAGCTGTCGAGGGGTATTTTGGGACTTTTCCCTTGGTTGTTTAGGGGTTTTTGGGCCTAAATAGTGGGGGCTTAGGCAAAGGTTGTTAATTTCTCTTTAGGGCTATATTGTTCTTTGCTTTGATAATTGGATTTTTACATTTGCATATTAAATTCACCCCATAACAACTTAATATTATTCAGATTTATAACATTATTCAATAGCATATGCAATTATATAGAAAGAACAACATCATCATTAATGCAACAAAACATAAAGGAACAATAGAAGAAAAGCATTCGCACATCGAGACACCAGGATTGGTCGGAGACCAGGGCAAAACCCACTATGGGGAAAGCCCTTTCAAATTCTTCTTCTTATTAGATTGTCAATGAATGATTCAACAAATGAGAGTACAATCCATACAACTATCCAACAACATCAACTAAACAATATTCATGAAATCAACCCAGTAATGCTAATACTCAAAACCCTGATTCAGGAGCCTATAATCAACTGTCATTGTTTGCGGTCGACTACCGAACCCTGCGATCAACGAGCAAAACCTACGGTCAACTGAAAAATCAAACTTTAGGTTCCAGTCGCAGGGAATATGTGCCATGCATGCGACTGAAAGGCTTCGATAGAAATTTCTCCATGACATGTCTGTGACTGTGGTCGAAATTTCTCCATGACATGCTTGTGCCTGAGACCCAAATCCAAAAAATAAAGATGCAAGCTTCGAACCCTGCAATTTTGGACTTCTGTCAAGTTCCAACTAATCTCTGCGAACTTGCCTCAAACTTGTTCGAGCCAAACCGAAGAAGAGAATAGAACAATGTCTCATGATCATATCCAAATAAGGTTGAGGTCACTTGTATTTAGAGCCTTCCAAGGGTGTCCAATATGTTTTAGGGCCGACCTGATCAAATATGTACAAGTGGGCTTTTGATTCAAAGATACACTTTACCTTGTAAAAATTGAGTGCTTCAATAGTCAAAATTGGTCCTCTCAAAAAGAGGAATCTCGTCCCATGGTTGGAATTTGTCACTCAGTTGTCAAATTAACAAAGGTGACACTAAATCCCTACTCTGTGTGTGCCCATATAGAAAGGATGTCAAGACCCTCACAACCATGCTAAAAATAGGTAACAAACTCCATAAGCCCGATTGTACTATACGAACTAATCTTGCTCCCCTTTAAGATGGTATATGAATCATTTTGGAAAGATGCCTCCAAGGTGTCAAAAATCATTTTTCTTTGTCACTGCCCTTGAATTTTTTTATGTGCAGAAGGTGATTAGGACAACAAGGCTTTTCTATTGTTTGGGATAGCATGGCTTCATCATTGTTTGGCTCAACAATATTATTATGAGTGATATCATGAGTGTATCCAATATGAGTGTACCATCTTGTATCCAACTATCCAACAATGTCATCCTATACTTGTGCAATGATAAGTCATAGTGCAACATAAATTTCCCATTAGGAGAGCTCCAAGGCAATCTTCCAATCATGTCATCAAGACCATCATCAAGTGCCATTATCAAGTGTGGTCATTATGATAGTGCAGTGATATGTTAATGTCATTAACTATATGCAACATTCATCAATTTGTTAGAGCAAGCGCTAGATCATCACAAGGAGAGCTTCTTCATCAAGAGTCACTACGAGCATCAATAAGAAGGAATTCTTCATCAAGAGTAAGGATACAAGAGGTTATAGTGTCTTCATGGTTAGTTCAAGGACATCTAGGACATTATGAACAACAAGCATCTAGGACAAGGCTTCTTCACATCATAATGGCATCATTAATATCTTGACATCTTCATTAATGGCATCCTTATCAAACAAGGACTTGTCAACCTGAGCAAGGACATCATCATAATATGCATGAAGTTATGATATCACAAGAATATTTGCCATCTCAATAGTACCATATTGACATCAATGACAACCTAGATTAACATTTGTAAAAGTAATTTGGGAATAATCCTAGCTAATTGGCTAGATTATTTTATTACAAATTACTTGGTCTACTAAATCATATTTTGAGTCACAAAATTGGGTAGATATTTGAGGGTCTATGACAAACAGGTTTTCACCCTTCATGTATTTAAATGTAAAATCTTGATGTAAAAGATATTTAGCGCATGGTCCCTCATAATTAGACACCATGGCTATGTATTAGAGGGTTGGAAAAATAATTAATCCCCTCATCAGTAAATTAATTAAATTTTTTGGCGAAATTAAATTAAAAATCCTTACTCTGGATGCGGGTGACACTAGGGAATTAAATGGCCCTCAAGCAAATTAACACCTCCAGGTACTGCTAGCTGCAGAGCAGCGTGGCCTCCCAGATCTTCACCTCATGCAGAAGGAATGTAGTTATGAAGGAAGGATATTGTAGGATTTTCGCATTTAAGAAGTACGCGCTTCAACACAACACGGTGATGGTTATAATCACGCCGACCTCCTGTGCCCAATTCACCCCTGGCGCTCAGTCTTATGGCTCCAGGCTTTGGTTTAAGGTGTGTTTTGAAGTTGAGCAGAAGCTTGCAAATAGAAGCAAGCTCTAGGTAGGCTCTGTTACTCTTTGGGATCGTTTCGAATGCGCCAAGGCTCTCTACAGAGGGATCAGACCGGTGATTTGGGGTAAGCTGTCCAAGGCTTTTGTGTTTAGAATTGTTTGTGTTGTTTTTCCATCTCAAGTCTTCTCCGTTTGTGTTACCTAGTCTCTTGTTCACTTCGGCCACTCCCCTGCTCCTGGCCCTAGTCTCTTTGGTTTCTCTGTGTCTTCCCCTTCGCTTGTCAAAATGAAGCGCCAAAGCAGGCGGAACCACTCTGGGGGACGCCAAGGCAACGACAAACGGCCTTCTGTCAATCATTCGGTAGACCCTGCTCATTCGCCCATTAATCTTACCTCCTCTCAAAAGGATTTGCCTCCCTCGAGCCCTGGGCGCAAGCTTATTCCTAACAGTGCTTTCCAAACAACACATTTCAAATTTCAAATTAATTTGAACAGGCCTCTGATTACTGCTCACATCACTATTATCCTCTCGGAAGAAAAACAATCGAGATTAATTTGACAGGGATCAAGCCAACTAGCCGTTGGAGATTTTACCAATTAATTAGAGGTCGGTGTCAGTCTGTCTTTTCATACGATTTTTTAATCATTTACTAAGCTCTCAAGCTCTCTTGTATACTTTTTTGGAATTAATGCAAGAGTCTTTGGGGATTCAAAGTGCGGTGGTGTTCCTCTTCATGAGTCTATGGTGACATCGTTTTAATTTCTGCTTAATATTATGTGAAAACTATCAATCAATAGCTCTCTTAGAATAATCTGAATACAAGTATCTTATTTAGTTTGTTGGATCTAGGGTAACATTTTTAATTTTGATTGAAGTAGCAGGTATCTTTATTTCTTCAGAGTTTTGCTTTTATTTTCTTTCTCTACTTGGTTTGATGGTTGATCTAATGTCTATAGAAAATATCTCAGGTTTTCATTGAGCATTTGGGGATAGTCCTCGATTGGACTAGCCAACTCTCAACACATTATTTCTGAAGAGCCTACCTCATATAAGCTCCATGATTTATCTAACAATAAAAAAAACTACACATGTTTTTTGGGCTAGTACCTCTCTCAAAAACCAAAATTAATCTTTTAAATATTTAGCGGAAAAATTGATAGATCTGGCTAGTAAGAGCCTTAGATTATCAGATCTAAGAGCGGAGTTGGACTCATACTCCTCATATCTAATAGATCTGCAACTCTTGTGCATAGATCTGTAAATTTTTGTATAGATCTAAAAATTTTCTAACTTGGGTTTTGGGGTTTTTATTCATTTTTGTATATCTCGGATCTGGGTATTTTTTGTTTTCAATTTTGCAGGTGCGGATCTGAAGGAAAAAATTAATTTGGAGCCAAATCTAGACCCTAGAGGGCAAGATCTGGCCTCAATACCGGTTTGCAAGGACATTTTTCAAAATTATTTTCAGGCTGAGGGTTTCAAATTGAGATTTGAGGATTTCATGAGTTTTTCTGAGAGGAAATTTGAAGCAGGAATATATCATTTTAAAATATAAATTTTTGGGAAATTCTTTAAGATTCTTGGGCTGCCGTTTGCTTCCCTAAAAGCCCTTTAAAATTTCGTTGCTCCCTCTGTCTACATTTTCCTTTCTTTTCTTCTCGAAATTGCTCCTCCTTTTCTGCTACCAAATCGCAGCCTTCTCCAGCTGCGTTTTTCTTTTTCCTCCCCTGCTTTTTTTGCTACGTTTTTCCTATATTCTTCCTCGCTCCCTCTCCTCTATGTTTCTTCTCCTTCGCTCCTCATTTTTTTGCGTTCCCTCTCTTTCCCACTACATCTTCATTCCACGTCCCTTGCTTCTCCCTCCTCGCAGCTCTTCCCATCTCCTCGTCCCTCTATGTTGTCATAATCCTGTTTCCCTTCCTTGCATTGTTTCATTTCTCTGCTAACCAAACTTCCGGGGGGCTCTTTTCCTCATGATTTTCCTTCTTCCTCTGCGTCCTAGCTCTTCCCTCATAGGCTGCCCTCCATTCGTTTGTTGCATGCATTCCCATTCCTCCTTGTCAGCTACTTGAGCTCCTTCGCTCTCTCGTCCTCGGCTTCTCTCTTCCGCTTTTCCTTTCTCGACCTGCACCAAAAAACCTTCACAACTTTTGTTCATTTACACTTTACCTTAACCTAATCCCCAAAGAAAAAATTAAAAAAAATCGAAATTTTTTTAATGTGTTGCTTTTCATTTTTTATTTTCTTTTTGTTTGGTTTTTTTTAACAAAGTAAAATCTTAAAAATTTCGATTTTAAATTTTTAGGTGTGACTTCATTTTTTTTAAGTTTGATTTTTTATTTTTTATTTTTTGTTTTTTTAGGTATGGCTTTGATTTAGTGTGGCTTTAATTTTTTTTAAATTTCGAATTAAAATTTTTATGTGGTCTTTGGCCCATTAAAAATTAAATTAAACCTTTTGCCACATTAAATTTTATTCATAAAACTTAGCACATTAAATTGCTGGAGGAAGAATCAAATTTTTAATCTAAAGTTCCTTTTTGGGTTTTGTGTTAAGGGTTTGGGATTTTTTAAATCTTAAAAGCGAAATCTTTTGACGGGTAAAATTTTTAAAATTTCTCTATAGTCAAAACACATTTAAATATTTTTTAAATCATCTCTTTAGTTTGACTAAAGGAAAACAAGAAATCTTTTTCTGGATTGGGATCACTTAAGAAAATTATTTTAAATCCGGAATTGTTTAAAGTGTTTAGCATTTGAATTTCATGGTTCTTCATGGTAATTAATTTTCGATATTTAATTGCTCAAGTCTTTTGCATGCTAATGGTTTTGAACATTTGTATGCTTGACATCTATTTGAGATTGCTCGTCATTTAATTAACTCTAAGGGTGGTGTTAATTACTTGAATGATTGGATATTGCATATTAATTTTTTTTCGAATTTTTCAAGTAATTATTAAGTAATTTTTCATGGAATTGTGGTAAATTGTGTATCTTTCATTTCCTGAATTGAGCATTTTGAGCATCTATATAATTGGCACTGATATTAAAGAATTGTGAAGAGGTTTTTGTTCTCTTTGAGTTAGAATTGCATTTAAAAGATTGGAAGTAATAAGCTTGTGGTTTAATTGGACATTAATTTGTCATATTTTAAGCATATTGCTGAGAAGTTCATCTTTCAGTCTAGTAAAGTGAACATTCATTTTGGCGATTAAGGGCTTTGATACATAACTTAGAGATAAATCATGACATAAGCACTTTCAATCCTTGATCTAGCTTCATCTCGCTCCATCTTCTATTTATTTCGTGCATTTTCATATTAGGTTAGCCTTGCATAATTAGAATTTACTTCCAAGCATGAACTTGGTCGATAGAAAGATAGGTACCCATCCATCTTTGCTTGAGAAGCATATTTTTAATAGTACTTAAAACGGTGACCTTGCAGTAGTCAGAGCCCTAGCTCTCTGTAGCGTCGGAGGCACCGGGTATGTTAGATTTTTAGGAGAGGTATCGTTAGTTGCACCTTAGTGTGCTTCACCTTATCTTCTCTCTGCCACTTACTACAAAATCAGGCTCGATATAGAAAGGATCGAAGGGTTAAAACTTAAATAGGCATTTTAACTAAAATTAACCAAGATTTTTGCGTCCCACATTAGATTTAGGATCTGCATTTCATTTAAGATGGTTATTCATCCAAGCAACATTCATCAATTACTTGGTCCTAAATTTCCTAGCAGATTGTTGACTCCATAAGGCACTGGTGTCAATCATCTCAATCTAATCGAATCTTATAAGTCTTGCTAAATCTAAAACAAGTACTTGGTCGCTTGACTGTCTCTCCCAAACTGGTTGGTTCCCAACTAGTTCTCCTCCATTCCCTTTTTGTAGGGTCTACCCCCATTAGCCTATTGTTGGGAGACAACATAAATGGAGAGATTGGGGATCAAGGTGACAGCGCCCAATCTGAGTCGTTGTTGCGATGCCTAGGGAATGGTTGATGATCAGTTACTGGATGAGCACTTATTTGCCATTTCAGTTCTCTCTCCATGGTTTGATGACATAGAAAACTATTTGGTATCTGCACAGTTCCCACTGAATTTGTCCTCCAAAGAGAAAAGCAAGATTGTGAGGAAAAGCGCTCTCTTCAATTGGATTGGGGGCAACCTCTTCAAACTAGGCCTAGATCAAATTATGAGAAGATGTGTCAGGGAGGAGGAAGTCTTTGACATCCTTCTGACCTGTCATGATGGGCCTTGTGGAGGTCACTTTGCAGCAAATAGGACAACATTTAAAGTGTTACAAGCTGGTTATTATTGGCCCACTCTTCATTAGGATGTGAAAATATATACTAGTCAGTGTGATCGGTGCCAAAGGATGGGAAAGCCTACTCCACACAGAATATAGACAACTTTTTACAATTTTCAACCCAACTTTGTTATATTAAACAACATATAATACAACAATCTAGGACTCTCATACCAGGGATAATGGCCCTCATACATCCACTAGTTCAAGATACAAACTGGGACTTGGTGTCATTCTATCGACAACCAATCTGTCCTCAACAAGATACTCTAACTGTCTAGCTGATGTAGAGCTCCTCACAACTGCCTTGGTTGTAGACAGTACCTGCCCGGTCCTTCCACTCCCGATCTACAACTGCTGCCTCTATCAATGCTCCAAGTCCATCTGGCCATTGAATCTCGGCTATCCAATCTTCTCTCTAGTTCATCGTTCATCCATCAACACATTGAGACTTTTGTCGAGTTGTTCATAGGTCCACTTGTGAATCACTCTCAACTGTCCATTGTTGCTCCTCAACTACTTAGTGACTTCATCCCACTATGGTCTTCTTGAGCTGCATCGATGAAGACCAACATAGAGCACGGAGGGTTGCGACCTATCACTGCAAGATGTCCATCTCCCACAATGAACACAGGCTAGGAGGAGTGCCCATATTGTGCTTAAAAGTCCTCCACACACAAGTCTCGAGCTCCACAAACTGCTCCTGGTTGATCAAACCCTTGAGCTCCAAAACTGCCTCTCTCGCAACTACCTTTGTCCATCAAGTTCTTGCACACTGGCCTCCAACTTGGACACTATCACGTTGTCCTCTAGCAGGCCATAAGTGCCCAATCATGTCCACAATTGATCCACTCTCATGCTGCCCTCCAACAATCCATGAGTGAACAAGTCCACGCCGTAGCATCTACACCTAGTTAGAGCATCCTCATGCCTAGGAGTCCTTACACACGGCTGCCAGCAGACTTCTCCACATCTACCCTTTGCTTTGCAATAGAGGAGCTATTACACAAATCTAGACTCCAAACTTCACTATGAAATTGCCCACTGGTTAGGGCTTCTAACATGTCACGTCAACCCTACCTCCTTGGCTTCCACACGCTGCAATAACCATGTCCACACTAGGACACCTACATCACTCCATATTGGGATCTGCTCCTAGTTGTAGTTCCTTCATGCCCAAGGCAACTCCAACAAATGGCTCCCAACAATCTGCAATGTAGACTGATCCAAACACTGGTCAAACCTTTGACCCAACACACCTTAAAATGATGTTTTTTTGACTTGCTGCAATGTTGGAACTCTGGGACTGGTTAGGGCACTAACCACAATCCCCAACCACCCTTCAAACTGGCCCAGAATTACTCCTTATTGCTATGGTTGTCCTCCAAGTATTTGTTGCCCTTTATGCTGCTCTCCTAGGGTAGTTTTCAGCCCAAAACACAGGACTGTCTCCCTAAGAGTACTGCGGCACCCTTCAGCACCCAAACTAGGGTTGCAAAGGCCTCTTGGGAGGACTGTCCACCCTTCAAATCAACCCACAGCCTCCTCGCTTCTCCTTCTAGGGCTACGACCTTCAAGAACAAGGATGTGGCCCACTCAACAGCAACTCAGATGCCCTAACCTGCCAACGTTTATCCCTTTCAAGCCTCGACCTAGTACAACAACGGTCATGACCTTCAAACAACAAACTCGAACCCTAAAAGAGACCTCCTTGATCGTTGTTTTTCTCTCTCCAACTGTTGCCTTCTCCTCCTTAATCGAGTTGCTCTTTATAGAATATGTTGCACTTCTTGGATGATCAAATCCCTCCACAACACCTTGTATTTATACACATTCAAGGGCTCCTCCAAAACGTCACAATGGTGCTTAAACAACTATCGCTTGGCTTATTAACTCCAAGCCGACCTAGACACACATGTGAAAAACCCAATCATAACTTCATTTCTAGAGCTGCGATTTGAGTGATCTTCAAAGCGTTGGAATCAGCATGCCAAGCTCTATCACCTCAAATTTTTGCATGCTCAAATTCTTCATGGTTTTGGCCCAAATCTGAATGGGTGAAAAACCCCATGCTTGGGTTTCAAGCCCACTAGCCTACTTGTGGCGCTTTGTCCTCCAATCCCTAAACCCTAGGGCTTGGAGTACCTCCCAAGCTACAAATATCAACATCAACCAGCATGGTCCATTCACCTGCAATTACATTTAAGTACTTATGTTCAAGTTAACAATAAGAAGAAGGTCTTTTCCATGTGATCATTTAGTACTACAACTTGGACACTTGTTGGAGTAAGCCTAGGAGGGGCCAAGTTCTAGGTAGTCACATCACAACAAGCCAAGGAGTCCATCACACATGCTAGTACTAGCTCACAGAACTTCAATTCATCCCGACTCTTGCTAACCTTAGTCTTGACTATTGCTCAAAGAGCTCACAAGACATTGCCTTGGATTTTGCACATGGTTCACTAGGCACCCACTAGCAGCTCCTTCATCCTGGCTCTTGTCAAAGCTCACAAGGCTTCTACTTTCGCCTTGAATTTTGCAATGACTCATAGGATTTATTGATTCTCCAAATCTTCCTTGGCTAGCCTCAGGGTGGCCATTTAAGGCCTCTCATTGGAGAATGACTTTCGATGTTGCTATTTTCAATAGGGCGATGATTGGCCATGGTGGAATTGGGATCCAAGTGGGTCTAATAGTAGTAGGTTAAGGAAGAGATGGGCATGGGATCCAAGTATTCAAGGAACCATTCATGTTTGGATTGCTTGGAAGCATGACGTGGACCAGTGGTTCATATGGGATCGTGGTATCAGTTTGCAGATGCCTCTCTAATGGACAGGTGCGAATTGCTTGAAGGAAGGAAAGAAATCTTGGGGCGGGGGGATTTTTCATATCCCCGCTTTTATTTTCCTCCATAGTACTGCTATGATGGACTTCTAGGGCACGGGATGGCCAAATCATGGGAGCAGGTTTATGTCATCGGGATTCTGAGGGATTTTTGAGGAGTTTTTATGGGATCCAATGGCATTCGCTTGGCATATTCCATCACCCACACAGTTTTCCTTTCATTCAATTGCATTCCGACAACTTTCAAAAAATTGCATTATTATGGGACCTAAATTAATTAATTATGCTTGAGGTGGCATTCTGGGAGGATTAATTGATGGAACAAAACAGTGTAATAGCTCGTTGGAACCAGAACGAGAAGATATACAAGATGGGATGTTGAGAAGTGGCTTTCAATGGTCAGAGAGAATATGGTGGCCAATTTACTATTTTCCCACATTCAAAAGAATATTTTAATTGAAATAAAAGAGGGAAAAGTGCTCCATTATTAAAATAACAATAAAATAGGAGGTTCTAGAGGGGTCTATCAGATTTATAAAAAGAGGAGGCCATTATGGGACATCTTGGATTTGATATTTCTTCTAGTATGAGAGGTTGAGAACCCGGTTCTCTACTTCATTGGTAGCCCTGGGACGGAAACCCTCGGGAATGTTGTAGAGTTTTGGACAAAAACCCAACTCTCTTTGAGGAGACTTCATCCAGGAGTTTCGTAGAGCTTCAGGGATATTGGAGTGAGGATCATTCAGGTCCTCAATTCGTGCTTCATCGTCTTTCAGTTGATTCAGTGGCAGCCGTTGTGTAGTTTTGAGAGATCAGGATCAGCATATCAGCAGAATAATTGGAGGTCCACTCAACTATCATCTTCCTATTTGGTCTCAAATATTTCCAGTTGTACTTTGCAAGCTATAATATAATAAATAAAGCTAGGTCATTTTTTGTGCTGCATTTTCTGATGTTATTTGAGTTTTTGGGTTTACTTCTGCAAATTGTCAATGCATTTGCCATGCTTTTATAATTCCTGGGTTGCTATTTACTGGTACGTTTTGGTGCAATTTCGTGGGTTTTTGGTGAAAATGATGGCATAAAATTTCATAAAGAAAATTCTCAGAAAAATACCACAAAATTCCCGAAAGTGATATTACAGATTTGTCTTACTAAGCCCTCTTTTTACTCCCTGTGTTTATCATATAGTTGCCTTAGTGTTTTCTTCACAAGTACCCCTTTGTATGAAAGAAGAGCTAGCCTAAAGACTGGGAAGGTATTGTTGTTGTGACATTGAATATACATCTCCAAGTTCCCCTAGTGTTTTACTTGCACTTTATGACTTTCATCTCAAGAAGTAAGGGTTTGGGTATTGACACCAAAGAATAAGCAGAAATCATATATCATTGAGAATTTTGTTCCATTTAGTCATGAATATTTGTTTATCACAATAAGGAATGTGATTCGGATATATATCACAGCACATCAATTAGAAATGATGGGGAATAGGGAATTTCACCTGGGGGCCTAAATATTGATAGAATCATTGTCTACGAGTTACATTTCTGAAATACAATCATATATTACAATTACAACTTCAACAGTCATTGATTCTTAGCTCATAATCTTTCATAACAAACCATTAACATCCATGAACAGCTTTGCATCAAAGGAGAAAACCAGGTTATTTCTGTCACAAATCATAGGCCAGAAGTTATATGCACATACTAAGGAACAGCATCCAGTGTACCTTGTTAAAATTTGTGAACAATATGTGTAAGATAGAAGCTTCACATGGCATCCTTGAAGTGTCCGCCAAAGTACGCGATCACACCATGCTGGCATGCGCTTTTGGTCATACATGTTTGTAGACTCTCTTTGCATCTTTCACCAATGAAGGAATAAAAATTAAGGCAGCAGATATTCCATTAATATATTTAATCCATAGTTAGACAACATATGCGAAAATTTATATATATATATATATATAACAAGCAATTGTGTTTAGCATATGAAAGCATCGTTTTCCATTTCAGCCAACTTATTAGAATATATAAATCCCATAGCAATAGGAAAAACACAATATGGAGAGTAGCAGACACAGAAATGATGCACCATACATACCTTAAAAGTTGGGGGGAACTGGATCTCCCCCTCCTTGAACCCATGGAGCACTCGTGATGCTGCTTTCTCCTTCCGCAGCTTATGATATGCCAACATTTGTAATATATCAATACTGCATTCTCTCTCTCTCTAAATGTGTGTGTGTGCATGTGTGCCAAATGCCTCCAGATATGATGCGTTTATAATTTTATACTACCTCATCATACTGAAGTAATTCTTTATATTCTCCATCCAAAATCTGTTTCACCATTTTGTCCCAAATACTTTTCCTGTAAAGAGACACATCAGGTTATATGTATTCCAATCATTTGCATAAAAAAACATAAATCTGTATAAATTATAATAACTAAACTTGTTAAACCAAAACTCACAACACTAGTTATCTGTCACATACTGTGGTGTCACTGGTCTTTCATCTTCACTCTCAAAGTCAAGTCTATAGTTCAAATCTCCAATCCAGAACACATGATGAAACTGATTCAAAATATCCATGCTGTGGGGTCCTACTCGTAGTTGCCCTGCTATCTCTGTCAACAAGAACATACAAATTTCCATTCAGGTTAGGTGGTCGTGAAGAGAAAGGAACTAAAAGAACAACGCACTTAATTTATATGGTAGACAAGTTTGCAGGAATTACCCACTCACAACAGTATTGGCAGAAGATCATGAAACTCAAATAAAGGAGAAGATAGTTTAAAAAAGGGACTGAAAAGCATCTCTAATTATCATAGAATCATTTTCATATTTAAAACCACCCGAGAAGAAATGTTGTCCATTGCTTACTTCCATTTGAACCAATCAAAGAAGGATCATACAGGTTCAATCTCCCTATTTGGCATTTTTCCGTCCAAACCTGATTCTAACACCTCTTATTAACTTCCATTTCCTGCAAAAATGCTCAATCTCTTGCACTTCCTCTTGTAGAATGACATTACGGGCTTGGCATACAGAAGCTCTCTTTTGATAGATAATTTTAGTCTACAGCCCTGCTCCTTTGCCTTCTGTCTGGCTACCAAATTTATCCCAACCTCTCAAAAAGTAATTTATCCTTCAAATGTAAAACTAGATGCTGATCGGTAAGAATAAGGATGAGAAAAGCCTTGGCTTTGTTGCTGAAACGTATTGGAAAAAGGAACTGCCTTCTTGGCAAGATAACAGCACTGAAATCCCTAGTCTTCTCTTTACTGATGGAATGTCTCTTCATGCTGAAAATGAAAAGGTGAAAAAGCATTGCTTTAGGCTTTCTGAGTTCACAAAAAAGCATAGCATTTAACGGACTAGTGTTTTTCTCCTTTTGGGTCCCAGCATTTCAGTTTCTGTAGCTTTATTCATACTCAATATCTTTTCATTGTTTGATTAATTGATTCCTAAGTCTCCTACGTTGACAGACTTGCATAAGGCTGGTGGCCCTCATCCTCTTCACATTCTGCATATTGTTGGTTTTCGTTCTCTTTGTGGTTCCTAACCGTCTGAATGGTTTCCAATTGGTTGGAAATTGGATACCTTTGGTTGCTCCTGGGCTCCTGGTTTTACAGTTTTCTTGGTGATTATTCCGTTCCCTTGGACTTGAGTAAAACCATCTTTGTCCTTCCTTGCCTGTTATGAACTCTTAGTCAGTTGTTTATTCAGGGGTAGTCTCTATAGATGTCCATGCTAATGACACTTCCAACGCTGAAAGATAAATATTCCTAATCTGGGGTTTGTTCCCATATTTCATCCCTATGTGCTATCATAGTGGATTTTGGAAGGGCTTTAGATACATTTATGCAAACCCACACAAAAGAATAAGCAATATATTTATCATTCCTCGTAAATTCTGAGATTTTGACATAGCTCCCAAAGGCATCACCAACTCCAGATAGAGTTTCCACTTTCCAAAGTTCCTGCAGTAGAGGATACATTTGAATCCAGACTAGGACATGGGGAAGACTTCTTGTTCCGATGAAAATCGCTTCATCCAATATCACATATGAAGACCTGGTGAGCTGAAGTATGGCCCATTTTCAAAAACTGTCTGTCTTTTGTATTTGTAAAGATCATTGTGTAGAAGCCCTTCAGTCTGAGCTTCAGGTCGATGGCCCCCTTAACCTTAGAGCATGATAAGATCAACTATTTGAGTGCTTCCTCAGATTCCCAAAGTCCAACAAAGTTGTAGATGATGGCATGGTCTTAGATACATGGGATATAGGTCCCTATTTTTTGAGAGGTTACCTCGTAAATGGGATTCTCTGTACACTTCGCTATAGATTAGATAATTCTTAGTTACTGGTGTTTCCAGAGCTCTCTCTTGCGTCCACCAGTTTTAGGTTGAATGTTGGAAGGCTGGGAATTCTTCCGTTCTTGGGCAACTATGGCTACATAGGCAGCCCAAACTTCAGAAACCTAACACAGAACACTAAAACCTCAACCAGACTTCCATGATTGCTGGAGCAAGCATATGTGATATAGATGGACAAAATTCAACCATATCATCTGGATAGATGGACATAAAAGAAAACCTTGAAAGGGTAACAGATATAATTAGATAAAAAAAATTCAGAAGCAATATCAAACATGGAAAGCATCAACTTTGTAATTGAGCAAACTGCAAGAAGCTCTAAAAATTTATTAGTTATTCATATTGTGGATGCTGAGTCTTCATGAGCACCCATACCTCTATAGTTACTATTTCGAGTTTCACAATGCCCCACATGAGCAGCAAAATGGCAGTTCACAAAGCACAGCCCTGTGTCCCAGAACTGTCAATTTTGAAAACAACTTGCATTAACTATTTATCCACATATAATTCATTCTTCAATATATGCTGAGCTATTTCAACTTTCACTGAATAAAATGACATGTTGATTTGTGCATACCTTGAAGGCAATGCAAACACCTCCCTTATTAGCCATCACATGCCCAACACCAGTGGCTTGACTTGCACTATCTACGTCAGATATTGCTTTCTGTCAACCGACTAAATTAATTAGATTAGATTATTCATTCCTGCGATATATATATATACATACATACATATATCTATATATATATATATATATATATATATATATATATATATAGATATATATATATAACAGGAAGTATGTTTGTTTCATAATGATCCAATTGTACCTCTGCATCATCTCGCACAAAAACAACCAGCCGCATCTGACCCCTTGAAGTGTAATGAATTACCCTATAGCGCCTGCCAACATGTTGTCTGCAGGGAATGAAATTTCATATTTTAACACAGTTTACAACATTCATATTTCCATCTGAAACAAAACTTCATTCATACTAGTACAATGTAAGAGCTGCTAAAACACAAATAAACTGTCTTTCTTGTCGCTAGTAGGCTACATACCTAAGAGTCTCCAGCCAATCCTTTCCACATTCTGTAAATGGCAACCTTGGTGAATAATCACACTCCTATTGTTTCTTGCAACACAGATAAAGTTACAAAGCTGCCCCCACTAAGAATTACAAGAATTGTCAAAAGTCCATGTTAACTCACAAATAATTATTACAGATATTCATCTTCCACCTGCAGAGCATAACTCAAAAGAAAGTATTTTCTATAACAGATTTGGCATCGTAGACAAATGTGAACGAAACACCAATTCAGTCAATTGGTAGCAGGAGATTCCCATTACCCATGAGTTGCACAATCAATTAGACCATTAAGACTATTATTTAGAATAATATACTAAGACAGATCCTTTGTTTATAGAACAAACAATACTAAGATGGATCCTTCATATAAGAAAGTATTTTTTATAGCAGATTTGACATTGTAGACAAATGTAAACGAAATGCCCATTCAGTCAATTCACAGTAGGATATTCTCATTACCCATGAGTTGCACAATCAACCAGACCATTAAGATTATTATCTTGGAAAAATTTACTAAGACAGATCCTTCATATATAGAACAAAGTTACAAACTATACCATGGTTGTTGAACTGGTGCAAAGCATTGACAATTGTAGTGAATCTTTTAACCATTTTACAATAAGCATGGTTTAGTAAGCCATGTTGTCTGAGTCATAGCAATTTGTACGGTGTAAAGGCATATAACTCCTTACAGCATCAACCAAAGGTACTATACTTTGAAGTTGAATTGATCCCATCTTTTTAATATTAACCTATCAGATATCTTGGGGAGAATGACAATCTGTGACATAATTCTAAAAATAAACCTCTAAGGATAAATACTTCAGACACATTCCATTGTAGCCCATATAATCCCAAGTAGTAAGCCTATAAGAAAAATTAAGTCATCATGAATCCCAAGTCTATAGAAAATGGCTGATTCATTCTAGAGCTTTGAAAACTTGCCTGGGTGCCAACAGCTACTATTTCATAAGCAGTAGTCATCGGGATCCATGCAGATAGGTCCAGAGGCTGCAAAGAAGTAAGTCGAGATATTTCATACAATTAGCTATGTCTGTTTCAAATTTCATTAAGACTTCAGATGTGACATACTTCATAATAAAAGCTTCTAGGTGAAATTTATTATAGGCTATAAAAAAATTGGAATATTTTTCAAGAAATTTAAACTCTTTAAAGTTTATCGTCCAAAAAAACAAGTATCTTATTTCCCATTCATTTACTCGACTTATATATGTTTAGAATTAATAGGCAAGCATGGTTTGAAAATGATAATAAACATACTTTTCAAACAATAGAAGACACTATGATAGTACTTGTCTGTTTCTACTGTACAATAGGTCCCTTCCTGTAGCTTTAGATAACAATAACAAATATGTCATTATAAGATATTCAGTTCAACTATCTCCAATAATCTCTCCCTAAATTGCTCAAACGATTCACTGATATCCTCATTCCAAACTTCTCTCTTTTGTACTCATCATTGATTCAGAGCTGGACTCTTACGCATAGTCTACCTCATTAACATATTACAGTGTATTAATTAAATATCACAAGTAGGAGTTAATCCTTAATGGATACTTGCGATTTCAATATATTCTCTCTTTACCAGTCCTTTTGACTGGTCCAAACTTCATCTTCTTCTTCTATGCTCTTCATCTTCAATCTTCTTCAATGTCCAAGCTTCATCTTCTGTCATTTGCAACCTTCATCTTTGGTCTTCTCCATTCTACACCTTCTTTTAACTAGATCTTGTACCTACAAAATATAAAGATTATGTTTGTTGAAGTCCATATGAAAAGGTTTCCGTCCACTAGGATACATGGGTCACCAATCATTGTATCCACCGGTCTTTAGGAAACTGTACATGGTTCTTCAACAATTCTCAGATCACAAACCTTTTCCTATCCCCCTTCATCATCATCAATCATCATCCTAGGTTTCTTTAGTTTATCCATAACCACATCTTAGAATTTTGTGGGTTACCCTAACCATTACTCTCAAGATGTTTTACCCTACAATAATCCATTCATTACACCAAGTGCTTTGGTTGACCACAAACCTTTATTTACCATAACAGGTAGTTTTTGGTTTACAATGAACCATCAAGATTCAACAATCTGTTATGGGGGTATGCTTCCCATAGAATCACTTATGACCATTACATCATCATTTCAACCAGGTACATACAATTTCAAATACATTTTCACTTGAGGGTAATATAACCCTCTTAAACATAAGACCATGACCATATTCTTTTCCATCATCAAAAACAGCATTATCAAGGAGGATAATCAAATTTCTTTCATTTTCTATGGATTCCCTTCAATTGATTTTTCATCTCAAATTTTTTGGAACATGTGGTATTATTTTCACCACTTATTCTTACCTTACCTACAGTTGAAATGTGTAACTAGGTTTGGTCTTCATAATGTCTAATGTAATCATGATTTTATGTGTTTGATGAAAAGAGAAAAGAAAATTATTATTTTTATTTTGAAGCATGGGTTTCATGCTCAAGGTCATTTTATTTGTAGGTCAAGCACCCATTGAGTGCTTCTAGGTTTTGTCAATGAGTCAAAGAAGTCTATTGAGTCATTGTTATATATGTAAGACCCCATTGGGCATCTTGTATTATGTTAAGAGAAATTATTTGAGTCATAAATTGTGTCAAAGTCACCCTCCAAGACAAGTCGGCCTGCATAAGAGAAGTCAGCCTACAAGCAGTGATAAGTCGGCCACATGAACAGCTATTCGACCACTATGAAGAAGCCTCTATTTAAAGAGCTCAACCTCATTTGTAGAGATCATCCATTCAAGTTCATTGAAGCAGAAAACAAGTTCGATCAAGGGAAAAGGAAGGCTTCTAGCCCGCAAAAAGGAAGACAACATAAAAGAAGAAAAAACGAAAATTTTGGGTCTGTTTTTAGGGCTACAACCTCCACACGTGTGAAAAGTTAGGTCATCATTGCAGTCATCTTTGGAAGACGAAATCTGGTGTCAACATAATCAAGTTTGCAGGCCAAAATCTTAAGGAAGAGAAAGTCCATCAAGCGAAGGAGAGAGGTGGTCTTCTAAACCATCAATCTACCCACACATGCAAAATTGCAGAAGGTTCAGGCAGGCCGAGAATTGCAGTCCTGTAGCAGCAAGACGAAATTCTGAGGAAGAAGCCGAAATCTGAAGTTTGGAGCTGGTTGACTTGGGTTGACTTTGTGAGAAGCAAGTTCATCAAAGAAGAGGTTTGACTTGGTCTTGGAGGGGTCTTTGTCAAGAGTCATAGATTTTGGAATTTGTCATTTGAAGATTCTATAAGAAGAGAAGAATTCTTGTGGGTTTTTCTCTCATGGGGAGAGGTTTTGGCCCTGGCTAGCAGCCTACATTTTGTGTCCTCTTGTCTCATTGATATTCATAGTTTGGTAGCTGTTTGATGATAAGAACACAATAATAATCAAGTAAAGGAAGAAGCTAATAACAAGTATATCAAGATAAGTAAAAGAACATCAAAAGCAGTTACCAAAAAAAGAGAAATCCACCTAATCTAGCTGCATCTAGATTTCTCAACATGGTATCAGAGCTAACGTGACTACAACAAGGAAAGGCAGCTTGAAAAAGATCATCCAATTGAAGAAGGATACACAAGGGTCGAGCACAAGGAGATCATAAAGGAGAGCTAAGAAGCATCATGGACATCAAATCATCGAGAGTACCAAGGAGGAGTACCCATCACATCACAAGGACACATCATCACAACCTGTGGTAGAAGAAGAAGACCTCAAAGACCCTACCTCCATTCAAAGAAGGACTGAACATCTTGAAGTTTCCATATTCTACATTTCCACATCCAAAGGAAGCAAGGACTCAAAACTCAACAGTCATGAAAACTAAAGTCTAATAGAAACTAGAAAAGACAAGTAAACTGTAAATCTACATGTGGCCCTTGCCACGAGTGTCTCTAGGAGTATAAGCAGGTCGTGGTGGTCTTCTAGGAGTCTCCCGCACAGACCGACGACCAGAACTAGAACCTCCACGTGAGGGTGTAGATGGAGGTGGCGACAACAAAGGAACAAGACTCGGACTCGGAGCTCGAGCACTGCTACCAGTAGATGGTGGAGGTGGAGGTGGCATGGCTACTGCAGCTGCTTCATCTTCATCCCTTATAAGTTCCTCTTCCAGTTCTTCAAGATGTACAATGCCATTCTCCAAATTGTCATCCTCTGGGTGCTTGTCCCAAATTTTAAATGTGGGATCCTCATAAGCCCGCTCACAGTAATGACTCAACAACCTCAAGTTGTAGTGCACATAAACCAAGCTTTCTACTCGGTTTTCATTGAGTCTGTTTCTTTTCACATTATGTATGTAGCTGTAGGTGCTCCAACACCTCTCTGCAGAAGAAGTATTTACAACCTGTGAAAGAACTTTTTTTGCCAATTTTGTCAAAGGTCCATGGCCACCATATGTTTCCCACCATGAGAGAGAATCAAATCTATCTCTGTCATTCATTGCATGGAAGTTATCGAACAAACCAATGCCACTGAAGTAATTGCCTATTTCAAGGCGCACAGCTGCACATTCCTCCCTGTCAGGTAACAACTTTTCCAATGCTTGCAAATATCCACTAGTTACTTCTGGATCTAAATGGGGTTTGGTCCTAATCCCACCCCCTGGTGCAGGTTGACCCAACCAAGATGTAGAGTAGTATTTTGGCGTAAGGATATACGCCAAGCAATGTAGTGGAAGATTAAGTTTATTCCACCGTTCACACACAAAATCATGAATCAGTTTGTACAAGTCGGGATCTCTGTTATGAACAATATTTTTTATTTGCCCCAACATGGTATCCGTCTGCTCATACACCTCGCCAATCACTGGTTTGTTTGTATCTGCAAACCGAATCATGTGATAAATGGGCTTGGTGAAATCCAATACATGCTTCACACTTGTCCAAAACTGACCATCAAGAGCGGCCTCCTCCACTAGTTCAAAACCTCGCCTGTCAATTGCATTTGTAGCCCTTTCCTTTAATACCTGCCAATGTGGACTTGATACCATGCTAGCCAATGACCCTCTTACCTTCAAAAGGTGCTTGAAGGTGAGGTAATAGCTACCAAATCTGGTCTTCGCAATCTTCAACAACTCCAATCTCGAGTGATTGCGGAAAAGGCCATGGGTATTGCTATGATTTGTAATAAATTTTATCATTTGTTTGCCTTTCTTGTACAAATCACCAATCCATTTGTATTGTGCATTTTTGTTCTTAACAATATCATGCATCAGAAGGTTCAATGTGTGAACCAAACATCCAGACCAAAATATGTTGGGGTATTTATCCTCAATAATTGCTCCCGCTACCTTACAATTAGGAGCATTATCAGTGATGACTTGGATGACATTGTATGGCCCAATACGGTCAATTGTTTCAAGTAATGCTTTTGCAATGTTGATGCCGGTCTTGAACTTCTCTGAGTAATCATATGCATTTAGAAAGATGGCATCACTAACAGACACAGCAAGAACACTTATCAATGGCATGCCCTTTACATTTGTCCATCCATTAGATACAATGGACACCCCATGGTCAGTCCAAGAACTTTTCATTCTATTCAAAGAATGTGATAATTTTGCTTTTTCATGATCAAGTCCAACGGTTCTTGCCTTGTCATACCCAGGGCTCTTGTATCCTTTAGGGGCATCACTTATGGCAGAAACCATTTCGTGTCAATAAGGTGAGCGAAGAACATTGAATGGTATCCCACATGCATAGAGAAACTTGTAAACTTTTGAATCCACATCATTCCTACACCCCTTATCAAGGAAATCTATATGGTGACCATATGCCTCCATATCCACTGCCTTGGGAGGATGTTGAAGGAGTTCTTTGTGCTTGTGATTGTGAGCTTGGTTTCAAAGAAACCCCTTGATTTTTTAGATTTGTATTGGGCTTCCTCCTCTTCCCTACACCCCTTATCAAGGAAATCTATATGGTTCTACACCTTAAAGCTGGTGACCATATGCCTCCATATCCACTGCCTTGGGAGGATGTTGAAGGAGTTCTTTGTGCTTGTGATTGTGAGCTTGGTTTCAAAGAAACCCCTTGATTTTTTAGATTTGTATTGGGCTTCCTCCTCTTCCCTTATGTATTTGGCTCTATCTGCTACTGACACAGCTGCACAAGTTTTGATTCCTATTTGTTTATCTCCATCCCATGGCCTTTTTCTGCAAGGGTGTTTTCTGGCATGGGTGTATGAACCTGTGTAATTATTGTTGCAATGGGGGCAATGAAATTTAGTGGTTCCAGCCCATTTCCCTGCTTCAGACCTGTTAACATATTTCCACAATGGGGTTTGGTCTTGTTTAGTTTTTTGAGAGTCATGTTCACCCTCCTTCAGCTCCTCCTCATCGAGGTTTTCATCAAATCCACTTTCTCCAGCTTCTTCACCCCCCTCTTCATTTTGACCCCTCATTTTCCTACTCTCCAGCACCATAATAACCAGAAAAGGGACCAAGAAGAAGAAAATACCAAGAAATATAACTAGGTCCATGATGTTTGAAATGTGTAGACTTTTGAATCTGCAAAATTTAATGGGAATGGGAATGGGAATGAGAAAATTAAAAATGTATTTAGTTTTACTATTTACTATCTATTAATTTTATTTATTTAAATTTTAGATTCATGATTCATCATTCTAGAATCTAGAAATAAGTTATACACTTACTAAACTACTAAATTACTAAGTTACTAACCTCCTTGCAGGCTTGCTCCTTGCTCCTCGGCACTCGCTCCTCGCTTCTCCTCGCTCCTTTTCACAATCTCCTTGACTCTCCTCCAACTCATTCAAGTCACAATGAACTAAAAATGCCCCCCAAGCCCTTATAAAACCAATTTTTTTTTAAAACTATTTTTTTTGCACGCTTTTCGCTACCGACGGCAGCGCGTCTCGCTCCCAGAGTGAAAATTAAAGCTCGGGAGTGATCGGGAGCGATTGCTCCCTGATTGCTCCCGTTCGGGAGCGATTTCAGGAGCGCGCTCCCGAGTTGCTCCCGCCCGGAGCGCGGATTGGGAGCGGGTTCGAGGGGGGGGGCCCTACCCCACAACTCTGGTGCCAACAAAGATGTGATATTCCATTGCCTTCCTGCACCTTAGCTCTAAAATTATGTTTGAAAGTCAAGAGACTTATGTATTATAGATGATTTTCCTTAACTTGATAATTACTTGAGATATATGTTGGCCTTTTATTGCTTGTATTAGTTCTTGTTCATCAAGCAATTACCAAAACTATGAAGATCACAACAAGACAAAGTACACAAGATATAGGGTCCAAGTCAGGGCAAAACCCCTCCAAGGGGAAAATCCAGAAATAATTCTTCTCTTCTTATAGAATTTTCTTACAATGAGACTTCCAAGACCCAAAGACCAAAGCCCAAGATCCTCCCCAACACCAAGTTGGCCCCTCAGCAAAGTCTTCTTCAACACAACTTCCAAACTTCGACCTACTACAACTTCATCCAAGATTTTCGTCTATGCAACTGCACCTTAGAATAATGGCCTTGTAATTTCGGCCTCCTACAATTGGCAGTGACAAAACCCTAACTTTGCATGTGTGGAGAGAGAGAGAGAGAGAGTGATGATCCCAAGAAACTTTGATTTCTTTTCTTCCTTTCTTCGTCCTTCTAGCTCTTCTTCTCCTTCGCTATTGCAGATCGTACTTGATGATGAGTGAATGTCCCAAATGAGGTCGAGCTCCTTGTATTTATAGCCTTCTTGAGGGGTCAAATAGCCCTCCCTTAGGCCGACTTGTCCTTCACTGGGGCTGACTTGGTCTTGGAGGAATAAATGGCTTTTTCTTGACAAAATAAATATTTTCTTTTGTTACAATGCGTCCAAATGGGACTATAATACATGGCATAATTGTCCTAGAAAGACCTAGAAGCACGAAGAACATGCTTTTGACCTAGACTGGAGCATGAAACCCATGCTTTACATAAAATAAAAATTTTCTTTTCTTTTCTTTTCTTTCTTTATACAAAGTATACAATGTCATGATTACAAATAGGTCATTATGAAGACCGAACTTAGTTATAATTTCCAACAAATACCTCATGTGGAGTCTTGTCATCCAATATTAATGAGGTTGATCGATTTACCAAGTAACATGCGGTATTCACTATCTCTACCCATAATTCTTGTCCTAACCTGGCACCAATGTGCATCCAACTTACTTTTTCCATTATTGTCTTGTTCATCCTTTTTGCAACTCCATTCTAATGAGGTGTGTATGGAGTAGTCTTTTGCTTTGCTATACTGCACTTATAGATTTCTTCGAATTCATTCTTGTAGAATTCTCCACCATTATTTGTCCTTAGCATCTTAATTTTATTCTATATATGATTTTCCACAAGAGCCTTGAACTCTTTAAATTTGTCAATGACTTCAGATTTCTTCCTAAGGAAATAAATCCATATATTTCTTGATAAGTCATCTAGAAATGAGACATAACACATAGAGTTATCTTGTGAAAGAATCAACACAAATCTAAACACATCACTGTGCATTAATTATAATATTCCCTCTGCCCTCGTAGTACCATAGGAGAATCTTACACAACTGTGTTTCCCATATAAGCAATATTCATAGAAATCAAAATCCAGAGAGCAATTAGACATACCTTCTACCATAACTTTATCTTGTAGTACTGAAAGGCCCTTCTCTTTGATATATCTCTATTTTTGATGCCATAGCACAGTGTTTTCTCCAGACACTGTAGGAGTTTTTGCTTCACTCTTAGGAACAACAAAATTGTTGCATCCATCACTATAATGCTTCCAACAACTTATGCAAAGTTCCAATTCGAACTTCCCTTGGAAATATTGTTGCTCCTTGAAACATCTTGCAGGTATAATCTTTAAATACTGTTTTTACACCTGCATTGCTCATCTTGCTTACATAAATCAAATTTCTAGCCAATCCTGGGATGTGCAGAACACCAAGGAGTGTTCTATTCCTTCCACCCATAAGCTTCAACTTGACTTCTTATCCTTGAATGATTTTGGCCATCGAGTCATCTCCTAGGAAAATATCACACCATCGTACTTTCTGCTATGACCCCCTTGAACAAGGGGGGTTGCCACCCACCTTGTGACCCCCAACACTGTACCCAACACCACAAATCACGTGTGGAGGTCGTCGTGCAAAGAATATAACACATACCCAATAGAGAGTCAATGCCTTGGCTTGGTTGTTTGTTTCATGATCCCATTCAAAGCTTGTTTGATGATTTCCTTCAGGATCAAGAACAATCTCCCTTGCACTTTCCACCCCTCCTTCAATCTGCCCGTGTTCATCTAAATAACTGACATTTGATTCAAATTATTTTTTTGGGGGTTAAAAAATACCCTAGCTAAGTTTTCAGGCCGCATAGTAATACTTCTTTCTCTGTGCATCTTTCTTCCCACCTAGCACTGTGTATCATTCCTTCCACACTCCAGTCTCTATACCACAAAACCACCCTCTGAGCAGCTCCGGAGTCCAGTCTTGACTCCTCCAAGCAATATCAATATTGTGTGATGAGTGTATTTTTATTTTATTTATATGTATTTTTATTTTCAGATTTTATAGTTTGTCAAACTTGATGCCAAATTTTATTATCAAAAATTTCAATATTGAATTTTTGTCTAACTTCAACTAGAACTCGAACTAGGTGACTTAGTTCCTCACCATCTTATTTTGTGGCAAGTGGTTATCTCCTAAGCTACACAATTTTACCATGTTGAATTAAGTCAGATTTGTTTCTTCATGGAGAAACTGGCATATTATATTTTCATTTTTCTGGCTTTCATTTTTTTTTGACTCGAGTATCTGTGTTTTTTCATGCAGGTTTATAAGTTTGATGTGGCAATGCATCCTCCACTAACGTTGCATAAGCATCCAATGTGTGCAGAAGTAAGTTGATTGGTTATTGCTTTATCTTCTTCTCTTTCTCCAATTGACTTTTTTAAATATTGCGCTATCCTTGCTTTTGGCTGCTGTCATATCTGTTATTGGCAATACCTTTTTAAACACCACATTTTATAATTTTATAGCATTTTCTTACTTGTTGAAACACTTCAACCATCCTAATATTGGACTGAATATTCTTGCATTCTTCCACATTGGTCTTCATGGGAAAATTGTTTACAACTTGGTTTCTTACTCGACAATTCTCCTTTACCATTGTGAATTTATATTTGATCGCCTATCCATCAACTGTTAAAATTATAATTTTGATCAGCTTTAAATGTTACTCATTGACTAGATACTGTCTTTTAAATGAATGGCTGCACCACATTCTAAAAATGTGAAGTTTGATGGCACTCTTTGTAAGAGAATAATATTTGTCTAGCCCATTGGAGAAGAATAATATTGTAGCAGACCTCTACACTCCAAGAGTTGGGTAAAAGTAGTGTTGAAACCTCTCTAGCAAAAATCTTATCTGGAGTTCAGTTGAATAGTTTAGCGAGATTACATGATATATTATAATATTGTTAATTGTCTATGCCTATCATTGGTATGTAAGCCAACGACAAGCCCAATGCAGTAAGCTGTGATTGGAGATTTCCAATTCAAATGATTGAGACTTTAGATGTCAAAGAAAAGTAGAAATGCTTGATCCAATGGTTGGGACATGTTACAACAAAATCTGTCCCCCAATCCAACACAAGGGAGGCTTCCCTGGTAGGGCTTAGGGATCAAGTAATCCAAGGATCTTAAGCTAAGTGTCCCCATGGGGAGTTCAGAATGTAAATTCACCAGATGAATGCATAGCAAATTATGGTTTGAGGTGGATGGAGTAAATTTCGAATTTGGTTCAAGGGTCAATCTAAAGGGTTGGCCGAAAGAGTCTCATAGGTTACCCGAACACACCAATCAATAAACACTTAATGTTGCTATAAACTAGGGTTTTGAACCAGCAAAACAATAGTTTATCACAATAGAAAAATTAGCATGAAATTAGTGATTAAACTATGATAAATAAAGACTAAATTAGAGAGTAAGCTAAGGACAAAATTACAACAAATTCTGACAGTTAATATGGCATATAACAACAAATAAAACTTGAATTCAACTTTAGAAAATGGTTAAAAACTGCATGAAAAATTTCAATTTAGCTTCTCTAATGCACTTTTAAACAATATCTACAGTAGGGTGTATATCAACAAATCACTACATACTGAAAATACAATTTTTTTCTGCAATTTAATCATAATTTACCATAAAAAAATGATTTTTATATTTTAGACACAAGGGAGATGGACTAGTGCCTTCTCTATCTAAGGCATAGAGTCTAGGATGTGAACCTATTCTAGAATTTTTTTGGAGTGATTCTAAATCCAAAAAGACTTTGGCAAATAAACTAACTTACCCTAGGGTTTGAAATTTAGGTTCACAATTTTTTAGATGATTAAAGAAAAGAAAAACCTATCTCTCTGGAGGAAGGGTTTAGCTTAACAAGGGACAATGGAACAAATACCAAATATACTAACTTAACACAATAACATTAATCCCATGGAACATAATACCAAGATAAAAACAAATAAACTAACTTAGCACAAGAACACTAATTCCATGGAATGCGATACCAAGATAGAGCAGAAAAACTAAGCTACTTTACTGTGCAACATCCAAGATCCACCATAAGCATTCAAGAAATGCGATCATGCCACATCACAAAATACACCCAAGAAAGTCACTCAAGTAGGCCTCCATAGTGCAAAAGAGATAGAAATCACTAGTCAAAAGTTGTTATGACGAAGTGTGACAATAATCCAATGAGGAAATTGACTCCCCTATTTATATGAGGGCAACCAAGTCAATTTTCTTTCAAATTAGGCTAAAAGCCATAAAAACTACTAAATCCATGATACAAGGTGAATAGGTCATGAAACTGACCCCCAAAGATAGCCAAAATATTGAAATAACATGAAAATAAACCTCAATTGACCTACATGTGTGAGTGTAAAAGCCTCCAAGGGTGACATCATCTTTGAAAATGCACGTCTCTCCATGAAATGGTGCAAGGTATGACTCAAGGGTTTTGTTTTATCTTAAAAGTCATGTCTCCTCGTCAAAATGGTGCTTCATCACTAAAGAAAACCCTTTCAAGAACAATGTCATCTTCTAGAAAGCCCATGCCATCATCAAATGCATCAAAAGGATGATGTCATCATGCTAGGGCATGTTGTCAATAGAGTAGAAGGTGCGAAATCCCCTCCGGAGGGAAACCAAGTCATCATCATCCTCAATCATCACCAAAAGAAGGGCAATGTCCATTGGGAAATTATAACGCTAGCATGGGGGCATCCTGTTAAATTTCCACGAACCTAGTACCTGGCAATAAATCTTGAACAAACCCTTAAACGATTTATTGATTTAAGCCCGACTAAGTTCTTAACTAAAATTGCACAACAGAAACACACAAAAATCATCACAAATTGGACACACGATTTATCCTAGAAAACTCATAAAGGGAAAAAACCAGAAACTTGTTTTATTATGAATTTGGGCTCCCATACCAAGGATAATGTCCCAATTGAGGAATTACATATACAACAACTGGATCCGATCCATTTAATCAAGCCCTCCTTGGCTGTGATTTGGATCTCGTTGCTGCTCCTTCACTTTTCTCGGGCCCTACCTGACCTGACACACTAGAGTATCACACTCCTCTTGAGGCTAGTGTTGCTTAATGGTCTCTTCACCTCTTCCTCAGATCTCCTTTTATAACATTTCAATGACTAAAACGCTAACCCTAGATATCAATGGTCAATATTAGATCTCGCCATCTCAATATCTATGGTTGTGACTTAATCTTTTGTTGAGATCACTTAAGTCACTTTAGATCATTAAATACAAAAGGTACTTTATAAAATCAATTTACAAAATTTATCTAGAGAGGGAATCTTTCACATGCTAAGACACCAAGCAATTGTGGAAGACCTACCGAGCTACACAATCCAACACTGCCTCTTAGTGAGGGACGTATTTCCATAACTTGGATCTATCCTCAAGCTTCTCACATCCACTATAGGTGCTCTTTTTGACAAAGAAGCCTGTCCTGCTACTAGACATGAATCCTGAGCTAAGAACCATGCTCCTAGAAGCCTCCCGCTTCTGAGCGTCCTGCATGGCCATGCCTTCCCTGAGGCTGCTGACTCAGCCCTTTGTTGTACGCTGCCTAGCCCGCTGCCCGAACCTTCTTGCATATTTCTCGAGGATGCTCAAAGCCTTCTTTCTCCCTACATGGAAATTGCATGTTGCCCAAACACTTTAGAAGTATCGCTGGCACAAGGATCAAATGTAGAGATTGCCCGTTGATAGAACACAAAAAAAAACCATTGTTGTAATAGAAATATATATATATATATATATATTTCTATTACAACAATGGTTTTTTTTTGTGTTCTATCAACGGGTATATATATATTTCTATTACAACAATGGTTTTTTTTTGTGTTCTATCAACGGGCAATATATATATATATTTCTATTACAACAATGGTTTTTTTTGTGTTCTATCAACAGGCAATCTCTACAGCTGATCCTTGTGCCAGCGACAGGTTTGTCACCTCATGTCTGAGTTGCTGCAGCCTAGCTGAACCCTCTACAGTTACTCGCTACTTGGCGGCTACTTCTCAGCTGTCACCATGCTTGTGTCACATTTGTGGTGAATGTGCCATGTCGGATTTCTTGGCAGCTAGCAGTTACAACTGCCGCTCCCTTGCAACACTTCAAATTTCCTAAACTTAGGTTGCCTCTACCAACTCATGCACATTCGATTGTCTGTTCCCAATTTTGTTGTGTCATCTCTCCTCAACCACGGCCTGAGATGCCGTACCTCTTCACTCTCTACGTCTCTTGCCTGATTGTCTGCAGTGACCAATCTCTCCACATTTTTGTCTACTTGCTCTGTTTCGGCCACTGGCTTGGTTCACTATCAGCCTGGTTTCTCATGCCTACGATCTGGTATTGGGCTCTACATCCTTGGTTACTTGTTGCAGTTGCCAGTGTTCGTAGCCATGATCGCTACTACCCAATCTGCCTCGAGCTCCCGTAGTCGGCCTATGAACGACTCGATTTGTCTTTGCAGCTAAGTTGTCGGTCTCTGCACCCTCCCCAAGTCTCTACATCGACTGCACTGTTGTCTTGGCCTTGTTGCATGTTGGCTTGACTCGTTTCATCCCTTGATTGCTGGTTGCAGTGGTGGTTGGTTCCTGCGCCCTATGCGGCCGACCCAGCTTGGCTGCTGTCGATTGCTCCAATGATTTAGTGGTGGCTGGGTTAGCTTGTCAGCCACCCAGTCCCATGAGCCTCATGCCCACATCACCTTTTTTAATTTTTTTTTCTCCTTAAAAAAAGTAGGCCCTTTTGCTTCTTTTTTTTGAATTGAAATATTTTTGTTTGACCAAAAAAGATGTTTATAAAAGAAATTCTCTTAGCCTAACAATTTATTTATTATTATTATTATTATTTTTTTCTTATGATCCCAATTGACCTGGCTCTGACGATTCAATGCGAACCCGACTTTTTGCAATTCAGAGATCGATTTAGAGTTTTGACTTTAATACCATCTTAAATTTCCATGAACCTAGCACCTGGCAATAAATGTCAAACAAACCCTTAAACAATTTGCTAATTTAAGCACAATTAAGTTGTTAACTAAAATTACATAGCGAAAACACACTGAAATCATCACAAATTGGACACATGATTTATCCTAGAAAACCCGCAAAGGGAAAAAACCAGAAACTAGTTCTGTTATGAATTTGGGCTCCTGTACCAAGGATAATGACCCAACCGAGGAATTACATATACAACAACAGGATTTGATCCATCTGATCAAGCCCTCCTTGGCTGTGCTTGCTACTCCTTCACCTTCCTTGGACCTTGCTCGATCCAACACACTAGAGTATCACACTTCTCCTAAGGCTAGTGCCGCTCAATGGTCTCTTCACCTCTTCCTTAAATCTCCTTTTATAACCTTTTAATGACTAAAACCCTAACCCTAGATGTCAATGGTCAAGATTAGATGTTTCCATCTCAAGATCTATGGTTGTAACTTAATCTTTCGTTGAGATCGCTTAAGTCACTTTTATTCATTAAATACAAAAGGTACTTTATAAAATCACTTTACAAAGTTTATCTAGAGAGGCAATATTCCACATGCTAAGACACTAAGCAATTGTGGAAGACCTACCGAGCTACACAATCCAACACAAACTGTCATTTCTTGGGCACACCTAATCTCCAAGCAATCTCCTAGGCTAGATCACCAACATCTAAGGTTGTGAGGCTAAGGGAGGGTCTCATCAACTTTCCCAAGTCACCCTCAAGGTCATCACCCCTCAAAAGGTACCGAATGTCCTCTATCAAAGTGCTCTACATCATCATCAAAGTGGTTGGACATCATCTATGAAGAAATAGAGAAGCATCATATCATCCCTCAAGGGATCTTGGCCACACTTAGAGGAGTGATTTGACACATACTCAAGGAACCAAGTGAAATCAACATCATGGGTACAAAAACCATAAGAACAATAGGGTCATCTGTATTTAATGTCAAAGCCATCAAAGTACTTCAGGCAAGTATCATCTTTAAATATCTTACCAGCTTATGATTGTGTACAGGTTACCATACGTAGGTATGGGAAGTTTATAACATGACCCTATTAAGTGCTTCCAACCCTACGGCTAGGAACAATTCATACGTTGGCCCTTTCAAATGGTAGGTGTTATGGCTTGGGGTTTACTTTATGAAAGGTGTCATAGTCTTATACTAGATTATGTAAAACCATTGTCCATGATTGCCTTTGTAAAGGTAGTGCTTAGCTACTTGAGTTACCTTCCCCAGTCTCTGTTTTTCCAAGCCCCCATATTTTCCTTTTTCCTCATTTGATATGGCTTGTTTAACAAGCTTCATTGATTAATTGTGTAATAATACAATCCCCCTTTAATGATGGGTAGTTTATTGCTTCATCAGGGTTGGGATGTTCTTTGAGAGTTTCTTTTACTTTGATAGGTGTGATATGCATGTGTACTCTTGGTGACGAGTGGTTATATAAGAGGGGGTAGAGCTCAAGCTATAATTGGCTTTTGATTGCTTTACATCCATTCCCATTCTTTTGCATTTTGACATTTGACTCATGCTTTTTCTTACAGCTACATCATCCTCGATATTTCCAACCGCTTCTTCTCATAGGACATGACCAATAAGGAACCAGTACAAGTGACTGACAATGTCCTGTCAAAATATGGGATAATGAAATAAAGGGGACATTGACAAGTGTTAAGTGTGAATAACATGGTGCGTTGCCATTATCAAAGCCTTCTATTCATGCCCCTCTTTAACAGTGAAGGAAAGACTTGAAGGAAGGTCACACTGGACTAGGGGCAAATGATAACCAACAAGGTAAAGCAAGGGAACAAGTACACAACCAACAAAAGTCTATAATTCATTTTCTACTTTTTATCCATACTAGAATGCCTTAAACATTAAATGAAAGCACTTGAATGCTAAGATGGTTAACGCACCTCACAATAGATGACCCACCTTCATTAGATGAGTAGGTTAGATCAATGAGTGTACTTATTGGAGAATGGTGAGAGGCATATGAGGTTGGCTATTTGTGGATCATAGTAGGGGCTGCTGGCTGGCAAGTTGCATCATAGGAGAAAAAAATTTCTCCCAGGTTTACACATGTACGTGTGGGTAACAAAGCACATTAGGATAATTTTGTAATAATGGGTCCTCAACTACATTAGCTGGTGTTAGGTAGCTTATTGTCCACCTGTGCCTTACTGCACATTTTATTGCAACCATGAAATTTGTTGTGACACCAATTCCTTTTGAAGCTGTTTTATGATTGAGCTAGAAGCTCTTGGATGGCTTCAAAAGGCTCAATGAGAGAGACAAATAATCACAAAAACAAGGAATTCTGTATGAAAACTTTGAATGAATTGCAAGAGTACGAAGCATCTTTATACGAAATATTACATCTAATTGTTTGTTTTGTTATGTATAGGACACAATCAAGGAAGCATCAATTACATCTTATTTTCACTCTAACATTAGATTTTGACTTAATATAAGGTGTTTCATCATTCATTATTACGTCATTTATTATTTTTATTTTATTTTATTCAATGGAAAATTTCCTAGGGGAAACTCTCTAGGAGCATCCTCACATTTTGTGAATGGAACCTGAGGTAAATATTGTTGAAGTACAACATGGATTTCTAACCTAGTGGGACTCCATTGCACTTGAACCATGACCTCTCAATAATCTCTTCCTTGAAATTGGTTGGCTTGAATTGATTGAGCTTGTTACAAAATCTAGCACCTTAGTGCAAAGCCTTCGCAAGGTGCCAAGACTTAGTGGAACATTGGCAATGTTACCATTTTCATTTTTGCAATAACTTCCCTTATTTTAGTGAAGAATAAATCCAACACAAGGTGGGCTCCCCTAGTAGGGCTTAGGACTCCTAAGTCAAGACACATTTAAGTGTAAGGCCTCCTAAATGTCTACCCAATTTACTACCAAAGAGATGTAACAATCAAGTCAAGGATAAGGTGGTTACTCAAAGTAAATTCTAGATTTAGTTTAAAGTGTTCCATGATGAATTTAGGGGTTCGATCAAGTAACAATTTCATGCAAAACAATCCCCAAACTACTCAAATCTGAAAATTACCAATAGCTGTTGTAAATCTTGCATAAAGGATAGGAGATTACAAGAATAAATAGGCTATAATAGAAATACAATTTAGCCTTCAAGATCAGTTATAAAAGAATAGAAAATAGGGCTAAACTAATGAAGAAATCTAGGGTTTATTAACACTTCTAAATTTCAAAATTACATGGGATATAATAGCCAACCAAAACAAGATGTAAAGCCATAATTATGCAACAATATAGAAGAGCAAGACATATTTTATGTAATAAAATGGTTTTTAAGTTAAACATGAAAGAAAACCTTAGGATTTCAGGTCAAGAATATGCAAGAAAACCATAGAATTTCAGGTAAAAAGTATGTTGTAATGTCCCCATTTTCAGTGTCCTCTAATACAATGACGATGGATTTCCAGGGTACGTGATGGTCAGGTCATAGGAGCAAGATTATGTCATCAGAGGTCCTGGGGGGTTTTGAGGAGTTTTATGCAGTACGACGACATTCGTTTGGCATATTCCATCATCAGGGTTAGTTCCGCATAGCTTGCTTTTTGGGTCCAAGAGGAATATTTGATGGAACACCTTAATGTAATAGCTCATTAGAACCAGAATGAGAAGATCTATAGGATTGGATGATGAGAAGTGACTTTCAATGGCCAGAGAAAGTATGGTGGGCGATTTACCATTTTCTGGAATTAGAATTGACTTTAATTAGTCAGTTAATTAAATAAAATAATGGGAAAATGATTAATTGAACGAAAAGGCCAAAAGTGACTTAAGTAAAATGAAATAAAATTAGAAGTCACTTAGATGAAGTCAAAGGGAAGATTCTAGAATAATACTAAAATAATCAAAACAAAATACTTCTAGAAGATTGGAGATCTATCTATCGTGTCTTTAAAAGGAGGAGGATGAGATCATTTGGGACAACTTGGATTTATTTATTCAATTGTCTTTGTGGTGAGGTTTGGAGAACCAAGTTCTTAGCTTTAGTAGCCCCAAGACAAAAACCATTGGGTGATTCAGTGAGATCAGATGAAAATCCATCTTAGCCCTTGGCAAATTCATAGGTTGTAGTGTTGTACTCATCAGTTCCAGTTTATTTGATTTGAGGAGCTACTATCAACCATTGCTATTGTTGTAACAAACTATTATATTAATATAATAAGGTTCAATCTCGCTGAGTTTGCAACGATCTATCTTGTGTATTTTGTGATTGAAGTATTTCCGGATTATTTTATGTTGGTGTTTTTGTGCTATTCCTGTTAAGAAAAATTTTATGGTAGAGTTTTTCCTGAAAATCATAATTAAAATAATCTGGGATATTATAGTGGTATTAGAGTTGGTTTTCTGGCTAGCTTGAGGGTTTTATCGCAGATCGATTTGAGCCAAGCTTGTGGGTTAATTGTTAAGGATGATTGTAGCTATTGAGGTTGTAATTTTGCCATAGATAATTGCCAGGGGCCGAAATTTATTCAGGCTAAATTCATTAAACTATTGAAGTCGAGATCCATCCCTTGGCAGGCTGAATTTCCAGTGTAAGGGTTTATTGGCATGAGGCAATTTGCATCAGTTTCAAAGAGGCCGAATTACACCAAATTCACTGTGCAGAAGGAATCCAAATATATTACTTGAAGAAATCAAATCCCTCATCTTCAAGGGATTCAGGCATATCATTGAACCCAAATCATAGTTCATTCTCACAATCTTAAAGGTTGAATTATTGTTGCCAAGTTATTGTTGGGTTCGAGGCTTCCTTCATTATCAGATCATATTAAATTCCTCGAGATCAAATTTGCATTGCCAGGTCACTTTCCATCACTTTGCATTCCAATTCCTATTGGCTGGGCTGAGTATTAGTTCTTGGGCATTCGATCGCACTCATCGTGAGGAACTAGCCAAGTAACAAAATTGCAAAGGTTGTGATTAAAGCGCTGGAGCAACCATAATTTCTTTTAGGCTGAAGCAACCAATTGGGAGCATTGGAGCCATGAGAGCAAAGTTGATTCCTTTTCATTGAAGCTGAGCCACCGATTCAATTGGAGCTCTTGTGCTACATGCGTGCCACTAGATGGGGATGTGGCTAGGCATGCACAGGGCTAGTCGTGTCGGTTGTGGCTGCGAATTCGCATGCGGTCTGCATCATCGTTGCAGAGTATAGTTACAGTGTGATCACTTCTAGTGTGCAAGGGCCAATGGTACGTGACTGCTTGCTGAAACATATTTTGCATTCATTACGATGTGAATTGGATGAAGAATGAAGAGCTTGATGTGTGAAGTTTAGAGTTAGAGTGCAGAGCCAGTGCATTTGGAGCAAGTTTGGAGTGTGTATAGAGTTGGAACATTACTAAATTTTGTTAGTGTGCTGGTGTGTTTGTGGACTGTATACCTATAGCCGCACGTATTTTTTCGAGCTTGTGGAATTGAGAAATCAAACAGAGGATGCATTAGTGCGCATGATGCCAAGCAAGTGAACATTGACGAACGAAAATCGAGTCATTGTTTACATGTGATCTGTGCGATTAGACTGAGAGCGAGGGCACAAGTGTATAAAAGAGTGACTCCTGTGTGTATTGACTCAGTGTTGTAGCTGTGCATTTTGGTTGATCAATGGATGCTTGTAATACCTGTGCGAATGAGCTTAATGTTCATGGTGCTGTGCATACAACCCAAGATCAATAACTGTAGATCAACATGGGACATATGGCAGATTGCTAAATGTGTGCATTGATTGAGCCTTTCATTAGACCCACTGTGCATAAAATCAAACTCCGAAATCAGTGAATAACACATTAGATTTTGTTCATTTCCTTGTCTGCTGCAAGCGCTTGGTTGAATTCGACTAATCGAGAGCATTCACCAAGTAATCACCTTGCTACTAGATCAAGGCGGTATGTCTCAAACTCAACACTAATCCCATCAACAAATTAAATCACAGTCATACTGGCGATGGTAAATCGGTCAAGGGAAATTTGAAGGTCAATAGTAGTGGTGAGTTTGACCCTTGCATCAATATAATACACTAAATTATGGATGCAATCTGAAGGTTGATTGAAGTGTTGTATCCTTATACATAAGAGCATATTGCAGAGCATTGCTGGGTGCTGTTTCTCAATTCCATTTTTTTGTTACATCCGATTATTTATTGGTGGTTTTCTAGTGTTTCATCTCAAGAAATTTTTGTGCCACAAGTTTTTTTCATTACCTTTGTAGTGCTGTAGCTGTTTTATAATACAAATATTTGGGCATATAATTGTCATTAGCAGAGGCACTGTATTGAGTTTGACAGTGTTGTGTAGGGCTGTGTGTGTTGGTGAGGTCATATTGACACCCTGTGTAATTGCTAAAGCCTTGTTAAGTTGAGATTTGGGACTTAATGAGGTTTGAATTTTGTTGTTGTTGTCCATTGAATGACTGAAAAATCCCTCCTCCATCTAGAAAAATTGGATTTACACCTTTCTAAGGTGAGCCAATCAGATTTGAGGGTTCTAAATTGGGCACTCAAACCAACATTGCTTGCCTTGATCCAACAAAGATTCTTGGAGCACACTTGTGAAGGGGTCAGACTTACAATTGCCTCTTGTTTCAATGAGATTATGAGAATAACTTCAATTATTATCCCTTGCAATGATGACATTATGAGGGATGTTTTCCAGTAAATAGAAGAAAGTTTCCAGGGATTGCATGACATCGTGAGCCCTACCTTTGGAAAGAGGTTCAAGCTCTTATGTTGGCCATTTGGAGGAAGGAGTAGACTCACTTGCTGCTTATGAATTATAAAAAGGTTGGTTGACCAAAATATGAGACTATTCAAAGGGCAGTTGACCAAGGAAGAGCTAAGGAGGATGCGAATTTGTGCATCTAACCTTCCGAGTGAAGACGACAAGGATGCGAAGATTCAAACCGATAATAAGAATGAGCTAAGGAGGAAGGGTCTTTGCTTTATTTGCAAGAGACCTTGGCGCCCTAATCACTCATGCTTGAGTGATAGAGGGGAGATGACAAAGGTAGATCAAGAGGAGATCCCTTTCGACCCTTCTGATGAGGATTCTTCTTTTATAGTTGAGTCCATTGATTTTCATGAGGATACCTCTGAGGAGCATGAGCAGTCATGTGAAGATGTTGATAGCAACCCTGATATGCATCCATGTTTAAGGACGAGTATGATGAGTAGCAGATTGTCCCCATGAGCGAAGAAGACCGAGGAGGAGACATTCAGGGTGGTGAGCTACCAATGATGATCTAATAGGGAAAGCACACAAAGGAGCATGAGTCAGATGGGTGATGTTTTGCATGATGAGCCTCCTTTAAGAGCTAGTTGAAGGCTCAAATTGGAGGCGGCATGGTGGAGGTGCTTGAGCATCCATCTTTGGGACCACCCATCGATGAGGTGCAAATAGATGCAGACGCAGCTAGCAAGGCTGCAACACTTTCAATTAGTAGCTGCCAAGAGAATATTGAGCATTTTAGAACATATCTTTGGCATTAAAGTTGAAGATCCAGACAGTTCGAGGCACCATCTTATAGCAGAACAATAAAATTGAGGAGCTTAGAATGGTGCGTACCAAGCCAACAACCGAGCTGTCTAGCGTTGAGGGACAACTCAGGTTCCTAGTGAGACAACAAGAGGAGTATACTTTGGAGATACAAAGCAACCCTCTCTAGGAGTATATACACAGGGCTTGTAGCACTATTTGCACACCTTTGTCCATTCAAGAGAGATGGGAAATGTTTTTCAGATGGATTTTATTGGTGGAGCAGTATGTGTTGAGCATGAAACGACTTGGGCATAATGGATAGGTATCTTCTTCAAATGATCATGCATTCGATCCTTCCCACATGATGGATTGGTGAGAGATTATGAGTTGGTATCCTATTGATGAAACAACTCTTAGGAGGATATTTTTGGCTAAGGGTATAGCATAGCAGGAGTCGTTAGGCATGGACAATGATGGAGGGTCAAGGCGGATAACCCACAGCGCCCAAGGCTTAGGTGGCATTAGGATCCAAGTGGATCTATTGATGACAGGAATGGTTAGAGGTTTGTTTGGGATCCAGGTATTGAGGGATTTGTTTATACTTTGGTGGCACAAAGGCATGGTGTAGCACAATGGTTTGTATGGGATCTTGGCATTAGTGTATAGATGCCTCTATAGTGGAAAGATAAAGATTTCTTGAGGGAAAACAATCTTGGGGAGAGAGGACTTGTAATGTCCCCATTTTAGTTTCCTCTATAGTACAACCAAGATGGATTTCGAGGATACGTGATGGCTAGGTCACAGGAGCAACATTACGTCATCAGAGGTCTTAGAGGAGTTTTGAGGAGTTTTATGGGGTTCAACAACATTCATTTGGCATATTCCATCATTAAGGTTAGTTCCACACAACTTGCTTTTGGTTCTATTGCATTTCGAAAATTCCCGTAAAACATGGCTACTATTGAGCCTAAATTAATTACGCTTAAGGTGGCATTCCGAAAGGAATATTTGATGGAACACCTTAGTGTAATAGCTCGTTGGAAGTGGAACGAGAATATCTACAGGATGGGATGATGAGAAGTGACTTTTAGAGGTTAGAGAAAGTGTGGTGGACGATTTATTGTTTTCCCGAATTAGAAGTGGCTTTAATTAGTCAATTAATTAAATAAAAGAAAGGGAAAATGATTAATTGAAGGAAAATGGCCAAAAGTGACTCAAGTAAAATAAAATAAAATAAAATAAAACTAAAAGTCACTTAGATGAAGTCAAGGGGGAGCTTCTAGAAGATTGAAGATCTATCTATCGAGGGTTTAAAAGGAGAATGAGATCATTTGGGACAGCTTGGATTTGTGTATTGTCTTTGTGGTGAGGTTTGGAGAACCAGGTTCTCAGCTTCAGTAGCTCGAGGATGAAAACCCTTGGGTGATTCTGTGAGATAAAATGAAAACCCATCTCATCCCTTGGCAAATTCATGTAGAATTCACAGGTTGTACTAATCAATTCCAGTTTATTTGATTCAAGGAGCTACTGTTAGACATTGCTATTTTTGTAACAAACTATTATATTAATATAATAAGGCTGAATTTAGCCGAGTTTGTGGCTATCTATCTTGTGTATTTTGTGATTCAAGTATTTATGGGTTATTTTATGCTAATGATTTTGTGCTATTCCAGTTAATAAATTTTTTATGACAAAGTTTTTCCTAAAAATGATAATTAAAATAATTCAGGATATTACATATGCATGACAACCCAAGACATCTAATGTCTTTAATGGCTGAAAATTAAATAGAAACTGAACAAAACCCTAAATTTAATCTAAAATAGAAAATAAAATTTTATTTTAGAAAAATGTTAAAAGGAGAAGTCTAGTGCTTACTATATGTTTTTGGGCATATGGGGCCAATTAAAGACTCCCTTGAAGAGATTCAAGTAGATCTAGGATAATACCTAGGGTTATCCACTACAAACCCTAGAAAATCACTTAGTACCTTTGCTAATAACTTCAAGACGATTCAAGAGTGTTACATACCAAAAGTGGGTGACCCCATTGGAGAAATTTTTTTCCTATCATCTCTTCCAAGTTCTAGCCAACCAACCAACAACCCTTGCAACCACCACTAGCCGAAGATGATGTGCCATTCTTTGCCACTTGCATTAGTCATATGTCTTCTCACCCATCTCGCAGGAGCACATGAACAAAGGTGGGCTTCCGACGAAAAGGTACTTTATTCATTTTGCAATTGGGTGTTTATGCTTGTTTGTATTTGGGCATTTGCCATGGATTATGGGGTGACTTGGAAGGAGGAAGGGTTTTGATTGTGATCTTGTTCTCTCACCTTAAATGGGGGGTTAATCTTCGATCCTAGTCTAGTGGGAGTCCCAAGGTTGAAGTGCAGCGCCCCCCTCCCCACCTCCCCGCCTCGAATCTGCTCTGAAGCGCGCTCCCTTCGTGAGTGCATCAAGAGAGACCTCGGGGAGGAGTGAATTTTGGGAGCATGCTCCTTATTTATTTATTTATTTTTCGCTCCCTAGCTTTTTTCGCAATTTTTTTTTGCAAACATGTTCCAAACACAAATTTTTACCAAAGAAACAAGAATTTTTGAGTGGGGCAGCCTAATGATCAAGCCTATGGCCCTAGCATTGATATGCGATTCATGGTAATGTTAAAAGTAAAAGTAACATTCTCCTTTATCTTTCATTTGCATCCTATTACTTAAATTTTTAACATTACCATGAAGTGACTCAGAATGTTTGAGAGTGGTTCCGACCTCATTGGATTTCATATGAAGAATGTAGAATTTTAGATCTCACTCAAAATCCAATAGACTTATCATTTTTTCAGGATTTCAGGAGCGGGGGGGTTGCAATGCTTCCATTGGATTTTGTTATGTACTAGGGTATGCAACTCATATTTAATAAAGAGAACCTATCCCTCTATTTACCTTGATGTTAGTGAAATTGGTTGTTGAACTCCTCTATATTATGTTAATGCTTAAAGGGTGATATTAATGATAATGATCCCAAGATAGACAATGATTTTGATGATATGTAGGTATTTGTTGTAACATTATTTTTTTGGATGCAAAAGGCCATCTAGAGCCTGTTTGTTGATGTATTTTCTGTTTAGATATGGATTGCACTCTATGCTATTTTGGTTATGTGCACCCTTACATGCTATATAAATCAAAACTTGTAACTTGTGGACCTGTGGTTGATGAAGATTGTAAATACTAAATGATTGATGTTATATGGTTTAATCCATGTTTTTATGCTTTTTATAACTAATTCATCATTCTACATGCTTTCTTAGAAATTATACATTTCTCGTGGCGGCAGGAGGCCCAAGCATTAGCAATATATAATAGATTTACTTGTATTCTCTAGTATTTTTTATAACTGTTGACTCTTTCATATTTATTATGATATTTTTTGTAAACAATATAACAATTTAAGTTTGAAGTTTGAAACTTGCAATTATAACTCATTGGTAATGAATTATGAATATGATGCTTCATGAAAGTTGAAAGTTGAAACATTTCATTTCATGTTAGATATTCTTTGTTATTGTTTGGTTACTTGGTAATGGTAATGGTAATGGTTACAAGTACAACTTTAGTGATTAATGATGATAAATGTTATATATCGAATTTCAAAAGCTTGAAACTTTAAGATTGATGAATCACGAGACTCAATATGTTGTATGTTACTAACATGTAGACATGGTTGATGAAGATTATAACTTCTATATGATTGATGTTATATGGTTCAATTCATGTTTTTATGCTTTTTATACCTAATTCATCATTCTACATGCTTTTGTTGACATATATGCATCAAAATATATATTATATTAAAATTCGCTCCCGAACCGGGAGCTTTTGAAAATATCGCTCCCCTTTCTTGCTCTCAAGCAACCTTGAGTAGGAATTCCACTAATGGACCAATGGGTATAGGAGGGGCACTATTTGGGAAGCCTTGATTGAGATGGCGTGTTTGTGAAAATTCTATCATTGCAACAATTGATTTATTTTACTTCCTTAATTCCCGATAAGTTATTTATGAAAATCCTTCAGCAAACATTAAAATAAATTATGCTGCATATATCACATCATAATACAGAAACAAACACATACACAAGAATTAACACATCGACACAAATATTTCGGATAATCAGTCCCCAGAAAAACCCAATGTGGGAAAACCGGTGTAGCAAGGGAGGATTTTATTATTCAACGATTCTTCAGTACAACTGGGTACCAAATTGGCTTACCCAACAGAGAGAAATTTCTTCAGCACTTCCCCCAGTCTCAGCATCAACCTGGATGACCTCTGCGTTAGCCCCTGCCTCTCTACGTCAACCCCTGCCTCTCTACATCAACCCTTGCCTCTCTGCGTCAGCACTGGGCCTCTCTGCATCACCCACACAGGCCCTCCAGTGATTCCGCAGTCCGCAGCCTCTGCGTCTGCCTCTCCAATCTCTGCGCTATTCCCCTGGTGCTGTTCCAGACTCTCTGTTTCGTACTTGCTGCCTCCTGCTGCTTTCCAGACCACTAGTTCAAATTTCTCAACTCACCTCGCTCCAGAAATCGAACTGACTGGTCTCCCTTGGTGTGTTCTCCAACTAACCCTCAAACCTTTTCTTATACTTTTCCTGTTGGTCCTCCAACGGCTGAGATTAAATCTCTAATCAATGGCTAAGATTAGATTTGGCTTGAGCCATGTCTTTTGGAACCTTCTAACCCAGTTTTATATTAATACCCATTAATATTTTTTTTTCTAAGTTTAGACTTAGGAACTCAATTAAAAATATTAATTATTTTAATATCTCCCAAATCGGTTAGAATCTGCCCAAACCATTTCTGGGTCTTGGAGATCTCATGTGCTTTAGCTTCTCCACCAATTTTCATGACTAGAACACATTCGATGCTACGCTAAATCGACACTCCCTCTTAGCGAGGACTGTGCTCTAGTAATACTCCACACTGAGCATTACTTTGATCATATGACATCGGTACCTGTGCTGATGCTAAGCCTCCTTGCTCAACATCCTCTGCACTGCTGCATCCTGTACTATTGACCATGGCTCTATCACTGCCACTGCTACATCTGTACTGCAACTCCCTCTGCATCCCTGCTGCTGCTGGTCCATCTTCCCAACATTGCATCTGCACTGCAAACTCCTTTTCGTCATGTTGCATTGTGCTACTGCTGACTGCTACTGCACTACAACATCATACCCATTTCTGCTACTGAAATGGATTCTTTATCATCCCCATCTTCTCCTTGAAATAATCAAACTTGGTTCTTCCAAGGGCCTTGGTAAGGATGTATGCCACCTGTTCTCCTGTAGGAGTGTAGCTCAACTGTACAACTCCTCGTTGGATACAGTCTCTGTCAAAGTGACACCGATAATCAATGTGCTTTGACTGATCGTGAAACGCTGGATTCTCAGAGAGCTTGATGCAACTCTGCTTATCACACATGATCCTGGTCGCCTCCATCTTTCTTCTAAATAGGTTCACAAGCAGTTTTTTGAGCCATGTGGCCTCGCACGAAGCTGTGCTTGCGGCCATGTATTCTGCCTTCGCTGAGCTCAGAGTCATGAATTTCTGTTTCCTACTGCACAAGGAGGTCATTCCTGATCCAATGTTGAAACAGTACCAAGAAGTACTTTTCCGATCCACTGAACTTCCTGCCCAATCTGCATCAGTAAACCCACTCAATCTGATATCCTTAACGCTAGTGTATAAGAGTCCATAATCCACTGTTCCCTGTAAATACCTGAGAACATGTTTGGCTACTGTCGAGTGTGCCCTCTTCGGCTCCACCATGAACTGACTGAGGGCGTTGACAGTGTAGCAAATGTCTGGCTTGGTATTGACCAGATACATCAAGGACCCTATGAGCTGCTTGTATAAGGTGGGCTCAACATTGTCTTCTGATGCATCAATCTTCTTCTAGTTGGTTATCATTGGAGTAGCCATGGGTCTACAGTTCTCCATCCTGAATCTCTTTAGGATTTCTGTAGCATATCTCCCTTGCCCAAGGAAGATTTCCCCCTTTTGCTGCTAAACTTCCAACCCTAGGAAATAATGCATTCGTCCCAAATCCTTCATGTCGAACTCTGTGGATAGATTCTTCTTGCAGTCCCCTATGAGCCTGGATGATCTTGTTAGGAAGATAAGATAAGATAATTTTATTAATGTCCAACGAATGACCACAAAGTAGGTCAAAGGGACTGTCGGTTACAAAAAGGGGGGTCGTGCCCAGTAGGAGAACCAAATGGTTTCCTTATAAAGACAAATACTGAAAGAAAGATAGAAAATAAAAACGAGGCGGGTTGGGGAGAGCGTATGGAGCTCCAATCCCGGCCTCGCTGACTGATCTCTGGACTGCGTCGCAGGATCACTAGTGAAGAAGACCCTGGGGACGCGAATGTGGGAGTCTGATTCTCCAAACATCCGAGGTCGAGAGAGGAGAACTGTGGGTAGTTCAGTAAGGTTTGCTGGCTTGAAATAGTGGTCACTGGTTGCCTCCCATTGTGCTGTCTCCGTGATCTAATGATCCTGGACTGCCTCGCGGGGAGATGTCTGGTGCGGTTCTGCTGCTGGGTCCTCGTATGCAAGGGGCTTCTCCTCTTAACTCAACGAGGGTTTGCTGATATATGTGAGCTCGCCTGGTCGGTATCTTCGCTGGTTGATCTCTTAACTCCTCGGGCTGAGGGAAGTGTACTGAAGAAAGAGGTGATTTGACGAGTAGTGTTGGGTCGGCCGGGAGGCTGAAGGATATGCTCTCGATGCTTAAGAGTCTCCTGGATGTAAAGTGCGACACGTCTCTGGTCCGTGTAGTTGAAGAAGCTGGAAAGAGTATTTGGTCCTCTGAATAGACAGTGAAAGCGACCTCTGATCTCATAATATATCGGACACCCGAAGATGAAGTGCCATTCGTTTTCCACCTCCTGTGTATGGCATAGCCGGCAAATCCTGTCAACTCTCTCTATCTGGTGGTCTGTCTCTACCCGAAGCCTGTGTGATCCAACTCTGAACTGTCCGAGGGGAATCCCGAGAGCATGCATCCAATGTCGAAGTGTATACTGGGGGCGAACTATAAGCCCGTTTCTGATAATCAAAAAGTGCTCTGCATAGAAAGCCATTTTCGGACGTAGCCCCCCCGGGGGGTCAATCCATGTGACCTGGATAAACTGTCTGTAGATGTCTTCCTTGATGATCTTATTGAGTTCCTGCTTAGAGGCTCATTCTCTACAACCGGATAGTAGAGATTTGAATCTATGTCACTCTTCGCAAATCCCATTTCCTGCAAGTAGCCATCGATTCACCCATACCACGCTCTAGGTGCTTGTTTCAGTCCATACAAGGCTTTCTTCAATCTGCATACATGAGACTTCTTCTTATGTGTCTCGAAGCCCTCTGGTTGTTCAATGTATACATCTTCTTCTATCACTCCATTCAGAAATGCTGTTTTGACATCCATCTGATGAATCTCCCACCCCATCTGTGATGCAAGAGATATCATGGTTCTAATAGATGTATACTTGACTACTGGAGCAAAGGTCTCTTCGTAGTCAATTCCTTCCTTCTGAGCATACCCCTTAGCCACAAACCTGGCTTTGTATTTATCAACACTGCCGTTTGCAGCGTATTTGATCTTGTAGATCCATCTCGAACCTACCACTGATCTGTCTTGAGGCCTTGGCACTACCTCCTAGACATCGTTCACCATTATGGAGTTGTACTCCTCTACCATCACATCCAGCCAACCTGATGTTGAGTTGCCTCTTGAAAACTGGCAGGCTCCCCATCTTGAGCTACTAATGCTTGATATCTATCTGGCTGTTTTCGCTCCCTCTTATTGTTCCTTGGCGCACCGATGAACTCCTCTGCATCTCGTAGAATTTAACGAAGTTCCCTGCTCATTCTTCCTTTGTTAGCAGGTGCTTCTGTTAGCTCCTCCTCATCATGTGATTCTTCCTGACCCAAGGAAGAATTCTTTTCTTCCGTTGGTTGAAGAGGTTTGACCAACGGTTCCTCTTTTGACTGCTCCTCAGAAGGCATTTCTCGAGATTTTCTGAAAGCCCCGTCTTCCATGAACTTCACATCTCGTCAAACTACTAACTTCCTGCTCCCTGGAAAATAGGTTCTGTATGCCTTAGTGTTCTCGCTATATCCTAGTAGATATCCTTTCTCGGCAGTTTGATCCAATTTCTTCCTCTTTTCCTCGGGTATGCGACAATATGCTAAGCTCCCAAATATATTGAAATGACTAACTTCAGGGATCTTCCCTATGAAGACTTTCTCTGGAGTAATGTTGCCCAATGCCTGTTGAGGAATTCTATTCTGAACATAGACTGTTGTGTTGCATGCTTCTGCCCATAGGAATTTTGGCATATCTTGATCATACATCATGGCCCTAGCTGCTTTTACAATAGTCATGTTCTTTCTTTCTGCTACTCCATTCTGCTCCGGATTGTACGGAGCTGTCCAGTTTATTTTGATGCGCTCCTTAGTGCAAAAATCAGTGAAGTCCTTAACGACATACTCTCCACCATTATCTGAGCGCAAAACTTTTATTTTATTCCCAGTCAGATTCTCCACTAGAGCCTTGAACTCTTTGAATCGACAGAAAACGTCCTTGGTTTTCAGAAAATAAATCCAAACTTTCCTTGAGTGGTCATCAATGAAGGTAAGGAAGTACTCGACACCACTAAGAGCTTTAGTGGACATGGGTCCGCAGATATCCGAGTGTATCAATCCTAGTACACTCTTGGCCTTGTTTTTACTTCTAGGAAATGCTGCCTTGGCGTACCTTCCTAGAGCACATCCTCTGCATACATCATCTTGTTCTGTACTAAGATCCGAAACTCCTGTTACAGTGCTCTTGAGGATTCTCAGAGCCCCATGGTGCAAATGTCTCATTCTTCTGTGCATAGTTCGTTCAAATCCTTGTCTCCATGACTGCCTATTGGTGCCATTGGTGATTCTATTTGTAGTCTGTACAACCAGTTACTTTTGATCCCGATTTGCACTTTCTTTTTCTAGCTCGGGTGTTTGACGTATACTTTCTCCTTGATGAAGAAAACGTCATAGCCTTGGCCTTGAAGTTGCGACACAGAAAGTAAGTTCATCCCCAATCCTGGTACATGCAGCACATTGGTAGCACAGAACTGCTCTCCCGTTTCTGTTTGAAAAACTATGGTACCTCTCCCTATTGAAGTAAATTTTGCCTTGTTCCCCATGGTGATCTGAAAGTTCATCTTCTCCTCTTGATTATCTGAGAAATATTCTTGGATTCCCGTCATATGCCAAGAAGCCCCACTGTCTATATACCATATCTCTGATGATGCAAAGCTAGTCACATAAGCCACTTCTTCTTCCAGCTTGGAAGCCAACATAGAGAAATCGAAATCACTTTCTCTTGTGCAATTTTCTGAAAATCTATGCGAGTCTCCTGACGTAGATGCCTCTGCATCATGGTCTCGACCCATAATTGATTTTCCCTTCCTGTCTCTGATTACTTCCTCTGGTACCATGTGAAAATTCTATCATTGCAACAACTGATTTATTTTATTCACTTATTTCTCGATAAGTTATTTATGAAAATCCTTTAGTAAACATTAAAATAAATTCTGCCGCAGATATCACATCATAATATAGAAACAAACACATGCACAAGAATTAACACATCGACACAAATATTTTGGACAATCAGTCCCCAAAAAAACCCAATGTGGGAAAACCAGTGCAACAAGGGAGGAATTTATTATTCAACAATTCTTTAGTACAACTGGGTGCCAAACTGGCTTACCCAATAGAGTGAAAATTCTTCAGCACTTCCTCCAGTCTCAACATCGGCCTGGATGACCTCTGCGTTGCTCCTCTGCATCAGCCCTTGCCTCTCTGCATCACCCACGTAGGCCCTCTAGTGACTGCAGAGTTTGCAGCCTCTGCGTCTGCCTTGCCAACCTCTGCGTCTGCCTTGCCAACCTCTGCGTTGTTCCCCTGGTGCTATTCCCGACTCTCTATTCCATACTTGCTGCCTTCTGCTGCTCTCCAGACCACTACTTCGAATTTCTTAGCTCACCCCACTCCAGAAATTGAATTGATTGGTCTCCCTTAGTGTGTTCTCCAACTAACCCTCAAGCCTCTTCTTATACTTTTCCGGTTGGTCCTCCAACGACTGAGATTAAATCTCTAATCAACGGCTAAGATTAGATTTGGCTTGATCCATGACTTTGGAACCTTCTAACTCAGTTTTATATTAATACCCATTAATATTTTATTTTTTTCGAAGTTTAGACTTAGGAAGTCCATTAAAAATATTAATTATTTTAATATCTCCCAAAACCAGTTAGAATTTGCCCAAACCATTTCTGGGTCTTGGAGATCTCATGTGCTTTAGCCTCTCCACCAATTTTCATGGCTAGAGCACATCTGATGCTACCCCAAATCAACAGTGTTCCATCTATCCCTATTCCATACTTGCCTCTTTCTATTTTACATTACAAGCCCTATATTCCACCTCCATTCTTCGGGTTCAATTGACCATCGGTTCCATGCAATTTGGCACCCATACATCCTTAACCCGGGTAGGGCTTGAAACTTGGCCTTGGGAGGTTGATGCAGCTAAAAGAAAAGAAAAAAAGAAAATAATGGCCACAAAAGAAAAGTCAAAGAATATCAAAATGTAGAAGATGGCCAGGACATACACATTAACACGTGGGCAAAAACCTAGCATGAGCTCTACCTCACCCCTTATGGCAATCACCCAATTCTTGAGCACCATATTGCTCCTATACATCATAAAAGGAGCCCTTGCGTATCCACACCCCGATGGGAAATGAACTACCTCATCATTAAAAGGGTAATAAAAGAAAGCTCTAACCCTTTGAGCTACGGGCAGTAATACAAGGAAAAATCAAGAAAAAGTAAAAGGCGCAAAAGAGGGGTGGAAAAACAAAGGTCGGGTTGGTAACTCATGCATCCACAATTTCTCCCTCCTCACATATATACACTCAGAATGTATATCCCCACCATGCTGGTCCCTTTGACCATGGCACTTGGCCATAAAGTCCTCTCCCCTCAGTTGCCATCATTATTCACATAACACCTATCAATTGTAGGGTGGACTAAGGAAATGTCACTTCCCCAGGGGGGCTAGAAACACCTAATAGGGTTGTCCTTTAGCCACTCCTTCCTAGGGAGGTAACACCATTGTGAGTTCAAAACCCAAATTTGGAAGGGAAGCTTTGTTTGAAGTGTTAAATAGCCCATTACTTTCCATCTTCTTCCACTTAGATGCAAAAATGATTATTGTACTTGATGATTTGTTGCTTTCACTAGACTTTGTGATGTGATCAGTAGGTGGTTCCACAATCGAGATCTAGCCACCTTAACTAATACTAGGTTTCCAGAGAAGCATATTGACACCCTATAGGTGACACGTTGAGAGCCATGGGACTCCAAACAACAACAATGCATCAAACACCCTTAGGCACCTCCAACACCCACAACGTTTTGGCACTTTGCCCTACATTTGATGACTTTTGGGATGATGCACTAGCATGCCCCTAGCCGACCTTAGCACTTTGTGAGGGATGGCAATTGATACAGGGCCCATATGAGGATGGTCTTACCCCTTGAGACATGGGGGGCTAGCAACACATTGGAATCCCTCAATGTTGGAGCAGAGACAAGTACAATGGCCTTTTGGAGACCCATGAGACCACCTTTGTTGCCCAAGATGGAATTTGGGGTCCCCAAAAGGGAGATTGACAAAAATTTGAGGGCCAACCCTCAGAGGATGATTTTAGAAGGCTTCGACACCACTCTTGGCACCCTAAGCCCTTAATGCATGCTTTAGAGAGCCTCATGCATGGATGACGTCAACATTTGTTGCTCTACAGATGACATGTGTGGGATTTTTTTTTATAATTTTGTTTAAGCTAGTAGGTCGGCTTGTGATCTAACTCATCATTGTGGCATATTTTATTGTTTTAGGGCTTTTAGGCTTAAAAGAACATCAATACTCCTCATATAAATAGAGGAGATGAATCATTTGTAAATCATCATCACTTGACTTGGATATTTTGACCTCTTGAAATTTCGTCCTTCTCTTGTGGAGTAAATTGGATCTATGAATGCATTTTGACATTTGGAGCTAGTCGTTTGTCTTTGGAGCTATTGCCTTGGATCAATTGATGGATTTTTATGAGGTTATCTTGTAAGTGAGCATTTTGTTGGCTAAATCTCTCCTTTATGTTTAATGTATGAAATATATTGAATCTAGGGCTTTTTTATTGTGCCCTAACTTGTTGAAAACCTATTTGGTAGATTCTAGATATCATTATTGCATGTATTACCATGAGTAACATCTGAATGATAATCCTAGTGGTGAAATTTGATTAGCTCTCCCATGAAACTTCTTGATCCATTACATAGCTAACCACTAGGGTTTTTGATGCTAGAGCATCAATCATCCTTCCTCCTTAGCAACTTTTAGCTATTCAATCAACTCATAGACTCCATTCTCCCTAGGAAGAAGGAACTGGCCATACTTTGGTGGTGATCAAATCATTTTTCATCGATAAATTTTTCTGTTTTCTCTCTTGAACTAATTCAACCCCTTTAAGGCCAAGCATCCAAGCTAGGGCTTGGTGCGAATATCTAGGCAAGGAAGATTTTTGGGGTTGGAGAGTCTAAATGCCAAGGGTATAGATGGTTGCCTCAAAATCAACTCTCTTGGTAGGCATTCACTTCAAGTTTATCCATAAACTTTCTTGTCCTGGTTGCTTGCCCTAGGGTATACCCTAGTTTGGTGTTGCTTCAACTTGGGGGCGTATTTAAGGGTTTCATGTGCCTTGGTCTTGTTGAAAATCATTGTTGGAAACCCTTTCTCCTCACCATGAACTTGGGTCATGTTGAAAAATGTAACTAGGTTCGGTCTTCATAATTATTGTTGTACTTGTGTCAATATGTATTTCATGTAAAAACAAAAAGAAGAAAAAAAAAGAAATTTATTATTATAATTTTCTAGTCAAAGCATGTTCTTCATGCTTCTGGGGTTGATTGTGTCAAAAAGAAAAAGTCAAAGTCCCATTTGGACTATTTGTAAGAATTGAGTCAAAAGAGTCATTTTGTCACCGACAAGACCAAGTCGGCGCTGCCTAGACAAGTCGGCCTAGAAGAGGCACCTATTCAACCTCGTGGACAACTATAAATAGAAGACACTTCAACCTCATTTGATCACTCATCACACTCATCGATTTCTGTGTCAAATAGAAAAAGGAAAAGAGCGAAGTTAAGGGAGAGAGAAGAGGTCAAAGGAGAGAGAAAATATGATTTTTTGCTTGTTTCTGCCCACATGTGCGAAGATGTTGGGGCAACTTTGCGAGTTACATGTCTAAAATTGCAGGTTTAATTTTCTGTGTTTGACCAAATTTGACAAGGTTTGACCAACGTTGACTTTTGTTGACTTTGACTTGGTTGGAGGAGTTTTGAAGGAGGGCTGACTTGGGTGTATGTGGAGGTCTTGGTCTTGTTTTTTGGGTCTTGAATATCTCACTTTGATCTGATTCTATAAGAAAAGTTGTTTGGGTTTTCTCCCTTGTGGGGTTTTTCCCTGGTGTAGGGACTGATGTTAATGTTCAACCAAATGAACAAATTTTCTGTAAATTCTATTAGATTAAATGCAATTACGTACCTGATTCGCCCATCCGGTGTTGATCCACGTTGCTCCGAGTTTTCTGCTTATGTTACCAAACCAACTGATTCCTCCCTGCCTATTTGGGACAACCTCTGTAGTTCCCAGATCCAGAGGACTTCGAGATTGATGTCCACAAGCCCCCATGCCCAAAACTCTAAGAACAACTCAAATTTCCCAATTTTCAGTTCAAAATCTAGCCCGAGGCTCATCGCTCAAACTGGATTCATTTCCATCTCCTGCAGCTCTCCTCCTATTCTCCTTACACCGCTCATGTTCTCCTTCCATCCCCCCTTCACTTCCTTATATCCAAGACTTTACTTGTCTGTCACGAGTCATGCACCGCCTCTGCATAAATATCTTAGGGATAATAAACTCATACTGCCTCTTTGCTTTCCATCTAACGCGATCAGAGACTGGTGTCCTTTAATTAAGTGGTTGCTATTGGTAATCATAAATATCATTTTCCCTTTATTTAATTCAAGGCCGTTGCTCCTTCATTTAATAATACCTACTTAAATATCCACATAATTTCATATTGCATAATGTATTTTATGGATATTATATTTATATTTTAATAGGTATTATGTTTATATTTTATTTTGTATGATATATTTATATTTGTATTTTTAAAAATATATATAAGTATTTACTTGTTTATTTTGTAGAATATTTTATAGTTTTGTACTATGATAGCGGTAACCACATTAAGTATCACTCTTATTATATATACTTTATATCTTGGTGAGTTAGATATTTATGTAGTACTTTCAATAATAATTTCGTTTATCTATATTTAAATAGTCATCATAGCCACTTAGTATATATATTAGCGCAATGCATGTGATGCATGCATATGTAGCTATCAGATGCATGCTAATAATCACCTTTTGCCTGGTTCGAGATGGGTCATTACATACACTCTTCCTTCAGAGAACTTCTTCCCGAAGTTACTTATCAATTAGTATTATCATGTAAGGATTGTGTTTCATGATTGAATTTTCATTTATTGTGAGGATATTTTGAAATTTGTATTTTGAACATTTAAAAGTTTCCAACTTTAGTAGTCATGCCCTGCCACCAGTCGAGCTCTCAAGCTATTGTAGAATCATCCTATCCTTCCTGATCTCTTCTGCTCCCATCCTATCCATCCTCTACTGGAATATGCCATGGCGTCAACTATACTAACTAAACCATTCATAAACACCAAAGGTGACAACGTCGATTAAATCGACCTAATTTCTCAGTAGGAATTTGATAGTCATCATCACACGTCTAGGGGAGCGTGATTCACAGAGTCTTCCCATGACTCCAGGTTTTTGGAGGATAAACAATGGGCAACACCTCCACCCCTCCTAGTAGGACTAAGGTCAACACCCTATCATGGAATCTCATAGAGCTTCAATTGTTCTTGGAGTTTTGTCATCACGTGGTCTGTTTGGATAACGATATCATCTTCCATATAAACATTTATACACAAATAATGATATAATTTGTAATATAACGCTTATTTACACATTATAACATATGCATCAACATATTCAAAACTAAAATACATTAAAAAAAACAATTTCCAACATACATATTCATTGACACCTATGATATTGGTCTTTGAGTTCACATTTAAGTAGTCAAGTGTGGTCACTATCAGTGAAGCATGACCCGCATAAGATCCGTGAGTACCTGCAGGTCTGCACGGTTCCTATATCGGGCCGGATCACCTGCATGGAACCTGCGGTTAAGACCCGGAGCCAGCGGGTTTATCATAAAACTCATCTACCTGCATAGGACCTGTGGGTAGCCCATACAACCCGTATTTGATCCGTATAGGACCTGTTGAGCCTCATAAGGCACAAACTCTTTAAATTTTTTATTTTTTATTTTTTACTTTTTTGGAAATGAGTTGGAGGGAAAAAAAGCTTTATAAGCACCTTTATCCCTTCCATTTCTTATTCACTTGTCATTTGAGTGTTTGGCTAATTTGTATGAGTGTTGAGCAGTGAAGCTAAAGGAGGCTGAAGGAGCTCTTGGAGGAGGCTAAAGGAGGCTTCATCGGATCAGACTCAACTTCGGGTAGGCTTCATGAACCTTGTTTTCCATGTTTTCCATGTATTCAATTTTGTTTTTTTTTTTTTGTTTTTTGTTTTTTTTTCGTTTTTGTGTTTGCAATTTTTTGTTTTGTTTTTTTTGTTTTGTTAATGTTTGGGGTTGTCTGTGGCTGAGTTTCTTAGCCACACAACGGCCCTGTGTGGCTAAGAAACTCAACCATAGGGCCAAAAAAATTTGCAAATTAAAAAAATAAATTCAAAAACCATTTTTTTTAAACCAAATATATATATATATATATTCCTTCTAGATTTTGTCACCATGCCACCAAAGGGTTCTAGAAAGTCTCATGATCCGGCATAGGCACATGGTCAACGAATCATTGCCCGTAATGACCACCATATCAAGTGCAATTATTGCAATGCCACAATGCATGTAGGGATAAACAGGCTGAAATGCCACCTAGCCAGATTTCCTGGGAATGGTGTGGGATGTTGTCAAAGTTTCCTTGATGAACTCACTACTGAAATGGCAGTTGCTTTGGAATCCATTAAAGAAGAAAGTTTTAAAAGGGCTAGAAGGAAGGATGAGATTGTTGGGATAGGTAGATCTTCATCTCAGTGTGAAACACAGTTTCAAAGTCCAGGTATTGGTAACTCCTCTTCAAGTGCTATAGCAAACAGGAGTATAACCTGTTCTTTCTTTAGACCTCATACAACTCCTGGATCTCAACCAACCTTGGAGTTTTAATGAAAAGAAGAGTAAGGAGGCAGAAATGGCAGTGAGGAGGCTTTGGTACCATAACAGTGTTTCATTCAACTATGCAAAGTCTTATTTTTATCAGCCCATGGTGGATTCCATTGCAAGTGTTGGCCCTGGATACAAAGCCCCATCTTATTATCCACTTAGGGGGAAAGAGCTAGATGAGGAGCTTGAGTGCGTCAAGGAACAATTGGAAAGCATTAAAAGCTCATGGAAATTTATAGGCTGTACAATTACGTTTGATGGGTAGACAGATCAGAGGGGTAGAACAATAATAAATTTTGTTGTAGCTTGCCCTAAAGGAACCATGTTCTTAAAATCCATTGATGCATCTACAAATGTAAAAGATGCACATTTGATTTTTTCATTGTTGGCTGATGCGATGGAGGAAGTTGGGGTCGCAAATGTTGTCCAAGTAATCTTGGGCAATGCAGCGAATTATGTGGCAACTGGAAGGTTGCTTTGTACCAAATATCCCACCATTTTTTGGACTCCATACGCTGCCCATTGCATATACTTGATGTTAGAGGACATTGGAAAGTTGGAGTGGGTGCAAGATGTTATGCAAGAATGCAAGCAAATTACCAAGTATATTTATAATCATGCTTGGGTGTTGAACCTTATGAGGGAATTCACACAGGGTGAGCTTAGTCGCCCAACTGTCACATATTTTGCTACAAAATTTCTTTCCCTCCAAAGCCTTTTGTATGAGTACCAAGCTTTGAGAAGAATGTCTTGTAGCCAGCAATGGGTATTTTGGAAAGATAGCACAAAACCAGAAGCATTGTTTGTGAAAGCATCTGCCTTTGGTGATAGTTTGTGGGACAAAGTCATTGATATTGTTAGCTTCACTAAGCCCCTTGTGAAAGTCTTGAGATTGATGGATAGAGAGAAATCTGCAATGGGATATATTTATGAGCGCATGGATAGGGCCAAAGAGGCCATCAAGACTTTCTATAAGGGAAATGAATCTAAATATCTCCCTATATGGAAAATTATTGATTCCAGGTGGGACATACAACTACATTCACCATTGCATGCAGCAGGAGCATATCTCAATCCGAGCTTATTCTATAATGAGGGGTCTAACATTCAAAGAGATCCCGAGGTGATGAGAGGTGTCATGATATGCATTGAGAAGATGTTCCCGGATCAAGATATTAAGGACAAAATCAACATACAACAAGATATGTACAAGGAAGCATCTGGCATGTTTGGATTCAGCTCAAGCCAATGTCTCAAGGACAAGAAAATGCCTTGTAAGCACAAATTGTTAGAACTTAGCTTGTAATTTTGCTAGTTCTCTTTTAGATGTTTGGCATTGCAAACTGATAATCTTTGTTGTTATTTTTTTACAGCTCATTGGTGGATAGATTGTGGCACTGAGGCACCATAATTACAAGAATTCGCCATCAGAGTTTTGAGTCAACCCTGTAGTGCTTCATCTTGTGAGTGCAATTGGTCAGTGTTTGATCACATCCACAACTAAAAGAGAAACATGTTGGAGCATGAGAGGTTGGAGACTCCAAATACGCCCGCCTCACAATTGCTTCAACCTTCTGATGTTACCACTAGCTCCACGAGGGCTTATTGTAGGTGTGGTCGTCCATGAGTGATGAGACAATCATTTATCATTTATGACATATGTATTTGAATTTTGAACTTGCTGACATTTTTGATTATAATTATGGAATCACGAGTCATTTTCTTATTCAGTATCTAAATGTTTTTCTTACAAAAATCGAATATGTTATGTTGTAATTTTATAGATATGAGATGATGTTATGAATTATTGCATATATCATGGTTTTTATAACTTATTAGGATTGGAATTGTCATTAGTTTCTTTTTTGTGTTTAAAATTTACCATATTTTAAGTGTTTTTTTGTTTGTATTTTGACGAGTCTTATACGAGTACAAGTCGTGCAACATTGATATATATACATATCTCAGTATAGAGATCTCGTTGTTATGGTGAAGATCTCGGTTAAGGTACAACGATGGTGCAACAATAATGACTCGGTGGTGCAGTAGTGATGGCCTCGATGTTGCAGCAGTGATGACTTCAGTAGCAGTGATGATGATCTCAACAATGACGAAGAAGAGGATTGGTGTCTTGGTCTTGGAGTGGCCAAATAGGTCAGGGTCATGGTCCTGGTATTCGTCAATTGGAATCTCTATAAGAAGAATTTGTGCAGGTTTTCCTCCCAAAGCGTGAGAGGTTTTGACCCTAGCAGAAAACCAACATCTTGTGGTCTTGTCTCTTTTGTTTTGGTAACTATTTGATGAAGTAAGAAAACACACACTAATAATAACAAGAGAAGATTGTGTTAATAAGGAAAAGTTAATAGTACCTCACAAATAGTTATCATCGTTAGAAGAATTTTATTAACCTAATTGCCCAAGATTCTTCAACAGTCTGTCCATGAATGTTGGATTGGGAAGCACTGTTTGATGGCAAAAGTATAGTGATATGAAGGGCAATTTCATTGTTAGTTGCAACCTTTATTGGAAGCCAGTTCTAAGTGATTTGATAGGCAAGTTCATTGTGAGAAGGTTGATTGTTTGGAGCTGATTGTGCAAGAGATTTGGAGCAGCAAAGCCCTTGTGAGCAACTGTTGTGTAGAGGTGTTGAAGGTGCAATAACTTTGTGAGATAGGTGGCAAAGGACCTTCCAAGTGTGAAAATTCCTTGAAATGCAACAACTAGAAATATTTCTTCTAATTGATAAATTAATTATGTAGTTTATTTTGTTTATGGAAGAATAACGAAATATTCACACTGCAATTTATTCACTAAAAAAAATGTTGAGGAAGCAAAAATAGGAATTGAGAAATACTATTACTAGCACAAACACATAAAAAATGACACAAATATTTTTGGACAAATGTCCTTGGAAAAACCCAATGTGGTAAAACCGGTGCAACAACTGAGGGTTTTATTATTATGCAACAACGAATTTTGAGTACAATAAATTTGGATGCCCAACTGGCTATCTAATCTGAGAGAAATACTAGAAAAATCACCCGAGGGAATTTACCCTCATCTCCAAGCAATCCCGACTCAAACTGACAATTGAAAAGCAAGTCGTCCAAACCCTTTGTGTAGGCTCTGCGTCACCTCTGCATAGCCTACCACACGGTCAACCCAAAACTGATGCTAATCAAGCCGTCCTGCCTGATATTGGCTAGGAAAGTGTCTCTCCTGCCTCCTGGAAAATCCTCCTAGATTCTGGAAATTGAAACGACCTACTCTCCAACAAAATCAAACTACTCACTGAAGTAACTACGTAGGCCCTGTAATGCTTCTAGGAGAAATAATTCGACCTCCTCTCTTGCCTCTCCGGAATTGGAAAATCTTCCTTTGGATCACTGTCTCTACCCCTGTGTCCTCTCTCTAGGTCGAACTTTGCTGCTGGGTAGCTCGAACTGCCCAAGGAACTCACACTGTTGGCTTTCACTCTATGTGATGTGTGTTTCTCCATCTACCCATCAACTTCTTCTTATAATCTCTAGTTGGGACTTCAACGAACAAGATTAAAACTTAATTGATGGCTGAGATCATCTCCAAGTCAATCCGTGTGAGTTTCTAGAGAATTCTTACCTTTCTTGATTAATTCCTATTAATTAACCAATTTCCCTAAGTTAGACTTAGGAAAAATTAAACGATGGTTAATTAATTTAATTGTGCTATCTCTATGTGGAATTTACAGAAACGATTTCTGGGTTTTAGAGAATTCCTGTGTTTTAGCCTCTACAAAATTTCGAGACTAGAACACCATCTTATGCTACAAAAACTAATACGAAGTGTTCAAACTTCAGTGACAAAGAGAGCTGAAAGGGCTGTTGCATAAAGTGTATCATCAACAATTAAGTTTGTTGATTTTGTCATTGTTCTTGGGAAGATTGACAGTCATAAGTTGTTGACTTCAAGCCCTAGTTATTCCTTGTATCAAGGCTAATTGTAAGGGCCATGATCCTTGGTATGGGAGCCCTATGTTTGTTACAAGTTTTGGGTCTACAAATTCTTGTGTACTTTGTTGCTTCACTGCTGTTACATTTCCACTGTGCAAAGTTCTTGGCATTGTGTATTTCAGTGCATTTATGATCGTGATTAGACATAGACCTGATTCTGAAGTACTTGGAAAAGTCAATAGAGGTCTGATAATATATTTCTTTCGGCAAAAGAGATATGGTTCATGCTGACAGTGAAGAACTATTGGCTAGCCATGATTCATTGGAAATGAGTGTTGTTACATCAGATGGCTTTGGAAAGACTACCCCTTGTACAAAGTATGCACAATAGTATTAAAAGAAGGTTGCAGACCTTAGAACCCATGGTGATTTTGGGAAGAAAAGTGCAGAAGGCTATGCATCGGAGTGGGATTCTTCAACAGCAAATGTGTATTGTGGTGCTTCAATGTTTATACCATCTGCTTCTGAACCAGCAAGCATCAGAATTGTCATCCAAAAGGAGAAAGGATACACCAATTGGACTTCACCACAAAAGGTTTTTCTGGATTGGGGCATGAATTTCCGAGCTCATACGATGATGAGAAGGAAGACACATTTTGTGCTGATGACTCTGATCACAGGTACTGCTAATAAGAATAATGAGAGTGGTGTATATGAAAGTGAACCAAAAGTCCTGGGAGTTGCTGTATAATCAAGTTGAGGATAACAAGGCAGAAGTAAGTCCAGCAAAGGCATTGTTAACATACGAAAGGAATATGACTAGTCACTTGAGTGCAAATGTTGTGGAAAAAAATTCCAATATAGTAAGTTCAGTTAGTGAAGTGTTCACTGAATTTGAGGATGTGCACATTCAATGTCCTGTAAAAACTACACAAGCAAAGATAGATAGATTTGAGGAGGATACCAGTGACAGGCAAAAGCAGGAGACTGCATTATTTTAGGAAATAGACATAGCCATAATCAATTTTGAAAACATAGATGAATCTGAAGCAATCATAGAACAATGTCTTCGCTATCAATGAAGGCAACGCTGTTATGGAACAACCATCCAAAAATTTTAAAGCCACCCCCAACGGTGAGGTATCAGCTGTTTGAGAGGAAGCTCCTGAAATAGAATCTGATGAGGCCAACACTGCTATCAAACTAGAAAGTCCTAGTGAGGCAGATCCACTTAAGCAAATAAATGAGAAGCATATTAACGATGAAACTGGTGCCATGTCCATCTCCACAAGTTGTAATGATGTAGCAGCTGATGTCAACAAAGGGAGCAGCACAGGAATTGGGAAGGACAGGCTGTATCAAGATTCTGAAGGAGGGAAATGTGGTGACATTTTAAAGAAATCCTTAATAATTGTGTGCTAAAAAATACAAATAGATAGATTTCCTTCTCTCATAACTGGGGTTCAGGACAATTATGATGATGAAAGCAACAACACTGACATACAATGCAATCTTAATTTGTTTCTTAGGCAAAACAAAGGAAAGTCCGACATGGTGTGCTTCAATGGACAAAAAAGAGGTGACTGTTGAATGGTGTTGTCATTGATGCCAATGTCAAGCTTTGAATGCTTTCAATATTCATCAAAGGAAGCATTGATTGGAAGCTTCACTAGTCAAGAAGCCCTGGAAGGATGAGAAGCTCCTGTGGCATGGTCATGATACCCCACTTTTGATAAAGAATTTGGATGAGAAGCTCAGTGTTTCTGCAAGCAAGACCATTTTCATTTGATAGCCCTCGTTGTGTCGATTCTAACGATAGGTTACACACCCCATGGATCCACTCGGTTGAGGAGATATGGCTTCTTGAAGTTGAAACCCAAAAGTAATGGTCATGTACCCAAAATGATTGATAAGGGCAGCTTGTTCATTCATTTATTAGTGACATTTATTTTCTCAAGAAAATTTAAATAAATTATGATGGGCCTATTAAGGTTAAGTAAATTTCAAATTTTGGGGTTAAGTTGGTTAAAAATTTGGCTCCATCTTTGAATTTTAATTTTGAAATTGTTAAGTCAGCCTCCTAAAAATGTCATGTCAGCTCCTATTAAAAATTGAATTTATTGGCTAATTTTGTAGGTTACCCTCATGCTTGTTTGGGTGTCTGCCCCTCTTTCCACTATATGTATATATATGAGGCTCGTTTCTCCTCCAAGTTGCATCGATCTTTCATGAATTGTCTAATGTAATATCACCAAAAATTTATCTGAGGCTAGGGGCAGATCGTTATATCAGAAGGAGGCAGAAGTCTGAGGTTCTATTGGGTTTATTCTTTTTGATATTTTTGTGGTGCAGCAAATTTTCCTGTGGCCTAAAGTCGGCCTATGCCTGAGGCAATATTCGCTGAGGTCTAATGCAAGCTTTTTGTGGCAAATTTCGATGGTCTCCTGAGCCTTAAACCAAACTCTTCTAAGGGAAATTTCAGAGGTAATCTGGTGTATTTAGTTCAGGACTATTGTGGGCTGTTCTAGGACGTGTTACAGGCATCTCTGAGGTCTGTTCGAACCATGTTGAGGACGTGTGCTGAGGCTTCATCATTTTGGACCTGCGAAGGCAACGTACTGTGGGAACCTAGCACTGTTTTGAGGGTGATTCCAATTGATTTGAAACAGATCTGGAAACCTCTTTTTATGCCCTAGTTCAGACCTGTTCTGAATACCTGGTTTGAGAGCATTAAAATAAGATTCAATCCATGGCTAAGGTTGCTAGCAGACATCCTGTTTTAGCAAATCTGAGGTTGGGACTTTCCTGTTCAAACTTCAAAGTCTATCATTAAGACCCAATCTGACCCCATTTCAGGATCTTATCTAAGACATTTCCAGGACAGAGTTGAAGCATATTGTGACAAAGTTTCTGAGCCCTAATCCGAGATTGACATTTGCAAAGCCATTTTGTTGGGTGAATTACCAGTTGTGTGTTAAATTTGAAGGCTAACAAGTTCTGAGGTCAACCTTCTTAGCATCTTTTAACGGGTATTTCATCTAAGGGTATACATCTGGAAGCAGATCTCTAAGGCACATTGTTTCCTTTGTTGAAGATTCTTTTGGCTTGAACTTCACTGATCCACGACAGCCCTTTTGTGGCACATATTTTGGGTGATATGGCATCTGACCTGTTTCAAAGCCTTTCTGTGACAAATCTGAAGCAAGCAGTAAACCTGTGCATTCATTCACAGTAAAACAAAAGCCAGATTTGAAATAGTTTCAAGGGAAGGATGAAGTCACAGTAGAGGGTTGGTGCACTGTTGAACAACAAGAGTACCATGTGATTGTATTACAAATTTCTAATAGAACTTGTAAGAGAATGTCATGAGTTGTTGAAATTGAGTACTGCTATATTGTACCTTGTGTACTCCTGAGCAAAAGATTCAAGTTGGTTGTTTGATATATGCTATATTGCTGCCATTATCATATGTTGCTGATAAGGTTTCTGCCTGAATTGAAGTAGTCAGGGTTTGTTGCTAATTATGGCCAGAAGCTTCAGGATTGTTTTACAGCTCCATCTATCAAAGAATGCGTTGTTGAGAGCATATTGATGCTGCCAGGGTATGATAGTGAAAGTGTATTATTGAGCAGAGAATATTGCTGATTGTTGAGGTAGGGTTTCAATTGCAGAAGTGAGTACTGTCTTGATATATTGTTTTACAGGCAGTTTAGGGACAATTGAATACAGTGAGTTCATGCTTCTATGCTGCTAGGGTTTTTCAATAGATAAACATGTTGAGCAGCAGTGGATCTAAGCTTTTGGCAGAAGTAGAAGCAGTACAATGACAATGTGCGTAGACAACAGTGATTGAGCAGGTTGATTTGGCAAATGGTTTTTACTGAGATTACCTTACATTTGGAGAGCTGTAGCATTGTGTTGTTGTTCTGCTAAGACACAGTATTATAGTGTTGATACCTCCATGGTTGTATGAGCTTTGTATTGTAGTGCTGCTGTTAGTTACATTGATGCTGCTAGGGTTTCAAGCTACAAAGAGAGTAAGAGAATTTTGCAGGTCTGTTGCATGATTGAGGAGAAAGAGTGTTGTTCATGAATTTGTTGCTAATCTGAGTAGCTAGGGTTTGAGATTTCTGACAGGGCCTTGTTGAATTTTAAAGTACCTTGGACAAGTGGTTTCCCATGGGTTAGTCTCTACCTAGGGAAAAGTGTCCAAAATAATTCTTTTCCTAAGTATGACTTTATAAAGTGAAATTGATTTTATAAGTGGTAAAGTCAATGTTAAATTATAAAGTGAGAAGTGACTTTAGATATAAAGTACAATGTGGGTACTTTATTTAATGAGTGAGCTAAAAAATAGAAAGTGAGAATTAAATGCAAATTTATTTTCATCCCTTGATATAAATGAATTTGAACCATTAGATCTTAGGGTTGCCCAAAAGTCATTTAGGGAAACAAAAGGGGGGGAAAAAAAGAGAGACTGCATTCATTTTTCATGAGCAAATTGGAGAAAGGAGGTTGAGAGCTAGAGAAAAGTTCTGAAGGAGAAATTTGTTGCAGCACTCTGAAAGAGTGATTTCTGGGCAAAGTTGGGCACAGAAATCGAGGCATAGAAGACAACAGAAGGTATAGTACGAACAACATTTAATGTTGTGAGCTGCACGCCATTCGAGAGAAGTTTCTGGGATATATAATATATATATATAATTTTATTATTTTTTGGTGAAAAAATCCGTATAGGTCGTACAGTGGTACAAAAATCCGTATAGGATCCGTACAGTACGGTCTGTATAGTCATATCCATACAATACATATTTTTAGCGTCAAGTGGGCACGAAAATCGAGGCAAAGTGGGCACAATTTTCAATGAGTTTTGGGCTAAAGAGATAAGTTGTATTTTGCTGTTTTGTTTTGTCTGCAAATGTATTTTTCTTGAAATTGAAAGATAAATAAATTTGAAGAGCTCTCTAACAGGTTTTCCCCGAAGAAGATTGAAGCGGTTTTTCCTGGGTCTAAGTTGACCAAAAATCTGTGTGTATTTTTATGTGTGTTGCTTGTCTGTTTATGCCCATATTTATTTTCAGCATGTGTTGACAGTCCCATCTGTTTTAATCTGAAAATTTCATTCCCAAATTTCTATATGTTGAATGTATGTTTATGGGAAAGGGCATTTAACTGAATGGGAGTGATAAGGTGAAATTAAAACCAGGTTGGGATTGCAGGAAACATTTTAGTCACCAAATTTCAACATGGTATCAGAGTTACAAGCTGAAAATTGCAGTTTGAACAACAGACAATAGTTTGGGACAACAAATAGTGGTTTGGATAACAAATTGAATTTTTGGACAACAAACTGATATTTTGGGATAGTAAGGTGAAATTTTACACAGACCGAACTTTTGGGACAACAAAGTGTGTTGGAAAGTTCATTTCTCAATTTTCTTGGTATTGTAAATTTTGGACAGCAGTCATGGTCATGTTTTTAAGGATAGAGGACACATTGGATGGGATATCCAACTATACATAAATCAGACAGTGTTTGAGGAGACAACAGTTTGGGACATAGTGTCGCAAGTGGTTGTACCTCTTACTACTGCAGATGAACTTGATGAATTCCCAAAAAATAATGCAAAGGCAAAAAAGATTTTGATGGACATGTTGAAGGATCACGTGGTTCCTCAGGTGAGAGAAAACACATGCATATCAGATGTGGACAACTCTAACCACTCTCTATTAGAATACCAATGAGAGCAGGAAGATGGTATTCAAAGAACAATTGAAGAACATCAGGATGACAAAGGTTGAAAGTGTAGTTCATTATCTTGGCACGGTCAAACATGTAAGTGATGATTTCACTGCTATTGGTGAGGCAGTTGCACCCACAGAGTTAGTCAGGATAGTTGTAGCGGGACTTCCTAAGTCTTGGGAGGTCTTTGGAGACGCTGTTACCTCTAAGGAGAATCTTCCCAATTGGGATAGATTTTGGGATGATTGTGTGCAGCATGAGATACAAAAGATTGGCAATGGTGGGGTGAAGATAACAGATGAAGAGGATGTAGCCTCGACAGCCAGTGGAAAGAACAAAGGGAAGGCCAAGAAAGGGGCCTCATTAGATGGGGCTAAGGGAAAGGAGAAGAAGAAGAAGGAAGATACGGATATGTCCACAGTCAAATGTTGGGCATGTTAGAAGATGGGACACTATGTTGCTACGTGTCCTGAGAGGAAGAACAAAGGGAAGAAGGGTACGACAACTTCAACAAAGGTGGAGCAATTTGCTTCACAGTTTGACCAGGACCTTGCATTTATTACTTCTACATCTTGTAGGAGTACATCATCCGATGTGTGGTACATAGGCAGCGCGAGGCTTCCTGCCATATGACAGGTGCACGAGAGTTCTTTTCAGAGCTTGCAGAGAGGGCACTTGATATTGAGATTTTAATAGGAGATGACCACACTGTGAGAGCTGTTGGTGTGGGGACTGTGACCTTTGAGAGGGAGTCTTTGCCTCCTTTGAAGGTCATGGATGTTTTGTATGTTCTGAGGAGGAAGAAGAACTTGATTTCAGTGTCTGTTATGGAGGAGAAGGGGTTTGACGTCACTTTCTCAGGAGGGCAGGTATTGATGCATCCTAAGGGAGCTTCCATCACTTCGGCCAAAGTGATTGGAGTCCGCTAAACTATACAGGTTCAGTTTTCAGTCGGCAGGAGCATTGGTGAGTAGCACATATGGTAGCACTCATGCTAGTACCACCAGTAGTAGAGACTTGTGCGAGTTATGGCATCAGAGGATGGCGCATATGCATCATGGAGCTTTGAGAGTACTGAGGGAGACCACTACTGGAGTTCCTGATTTCAGTGTTGAGCATTATGAGGTCTGCAGAGGGTGTGCTTTGGGAGAGTACACCAAGTTACCATTCCTAGAGAGCGACAACAAATCTACACGTATACGAGACTTGATTCATATTGATGTTAGTGGTTGTATGTCTCATGTGTCTTTGGGTGGTTATGAATATTATATATTCATTGATGACTACTCTAGGAGGACTTGGATATATTTCTTGAAGACCAAGGTGAGGCCTTCAGTCGCTTTAAAGAGTTTAAAGATCTTGTGGAAAAGCAGACAAGTAGGAAGACTCGGGTCTTGAGGTCAGACAATGGTGGTGAGAACACCGATGGTGGGTTTTCTGATTTCTGTGCACAGGAGGGCATTAGGAGAGAGTTCATGGTTCCTTACAACCCCTAGCAGAATGGGGTGTCTGAAAGGAAGAACAAAGCTATTGTTGGGGCTGCTAGAGCGATGATTCATGATCAAGGGTTGCCTTTATTTTTGTGGGTTGAGGCCTGCAATACTGTTGTTTATCTTCAGAACAAGAGTCCTCACAGAGTATCAGGGAATATGACTTCGGAGGAGGCTTTCATTGGAGAGAAGCCTCATGTGGGAATATCTTTCGATGTCTCACATATTCTTATATCCCCAAGGAGAAGAGGACGAAGCTAGAACCCATGGCAGAGAAGGGTATCTTTATGGGTTACAGTGAGACTTCAAAGGCCTCTAAACTGAGAGTGGTGATTAGGAGGGATGTGAAGTTCGAGGAGGAGAGGGCCTATTGGAGATCACGGGAGTATGATGAGAGAGAGTCACAAACTTCTCCTCAGCAGGGAGGTCAGGTATAAGGAGCAGGACCTCAGGGTTTTGGATCAAATGGTATAGGAGGTACTTCAGTGTAAGTGACATCTTGGGCACCAATAGCGAGTTCACCGAGCACCTCTTTAGGGAGTCCACTAGTACAAAGTTCACATGGTACTTCAACTGACACAAACATAGGTGCCAGTACAGGTTCTTCGAGGACAAGTGCTGGTACAAGCACACCAAGGTCAGTTGGCAAACCTTCAGGTTCACTAACTGGGGGGCAGAGGATGAGGTTCCTTATGGGGAAGCTTCTTCAAGGAAGAGGGGGCCCAAGTGGCTTCAAGACACCATGAAGGAAGCAGAGTTCGTTGGTCCTTCGAAGAGGGTGAATAGGGAGAGTGTTGCACCTGAGCGGTTTTGTAGTTATGTTGCCAAGGCTACCAACATTGTTGACTTTGAGCCTGCTAGCTATGTGGAGGTTGCCAGCTAGGAGGTATGGCGAGAGGTTATGGTGGAGGAGTATGCCTCTATCATTAAGAACAATGTCTAGGAAGTGGTGCCCAGGCCTGAGGGCAAGTCAGTGGTGACTTCCAGGTGTCTCTACAAGATCAAGCATGCTGCGGATGGCAGAATTGAGAAGTTCAAGGCGAGGTTTGTGGCTAGAGGGCTCTCACAGATAAAGGGAGTTGTCTATGATGAGACCTTCGCTCTTGTAGCTCGGTACACTTCTATCTAGTCCCTTATTTCTATTGCTGCAGAAATGGCTTGGCAGATCCATTAGATGGATGTGAAGACCACATTTCTAAATGGAGTTATAGAGGAGGAGGTGCATGTTGAGTAGCCACAGGGCTTTGAGGTACTTGGGTTGGAGACTCATGTATGCTGATTGAGGCGAGCACTCTACGGAGTCACGGACTAAAGCAAGCTCCAAGAGCTTGGTATTCGAGGATTGATACTTACTTGGAGTAGATGGGTTTCACGAAGAGTGATGCAAATCCAAACCTATACTACATTGTTGTAGGGGACGATCCGCTCATTTTTGTGCTGTATGTTGATGACTTGTTCATTACTGGGGCAAAGAGACTAATTAGTGGTTGCAAGGAGGATCTTGCTATGGAGTACGAGATGAAGGACATTGAGCTGATTCATTACTTTTTGGGGCTTTAAGTGTGGCAGGAGGATGGAGGGCATATCTTTCTGGGGCAAGGGTAGTATGCTATGGATGTGTTGAGTTTTCGCATGGCAGATTGTAGACCCATGTCTACACCTATGATCACCAACTAGAAGAAGCTTCATGCTTGAGATTCTACTTTGGTGGATCCCACATTGTATAGGCAACTTATTGGGTCCTTGATATATCTGGTAAAACTAGGCCAGATATATGTTTTGCAGTGAACACACTTAGCCAGTTCATGGTTGAGCCCAAGAGGGTGCACTGGGTAGTTGCAAAGCACATTCTTCGCTACGTGCAAGGGACTATTGATTATGGTCTGGACTATAGGCGGGGATATGGAGTGAGGTTTGTAGGTTACACAAATTCAAATTGGGCAAGTTGTGCTTCTGACAGGAAAAACACTTCAGGATGTTGCTTCGGATTGGGTTCGACAGTTGTGTCTTGGTTCATTTGAAAGCAAAAATCAGATGCTTTGAGCTCTTCTGAAGCTGAGTATATGGTTGCTAGCCAGGCTAGTTGTGAGGCCATTTGGCTTTGCAAGTTGTGTATGGCCTATTTGATCAGATTTATTCACTGTGATAATCATAGTTGCATTAAACTCACGGAGAATCTAGTGTTTCATGACAGGACAAAACACATTGACATCAGATATCATTTCATCAGGGTCTATGTTCAGAAGGGAGCAGTGAAGCTGGAGTATATATCAACAGGTGAACAAGTGGCCGATGTTCTCACGAAGTCCTTGCCAAGAGGCAAGCATGTCCGTTTCAGGGACAAGATGGGTGTGGTGAGAAACACTTTCCTCAGTAAGAGGGAGCGTTGCTTTTTAAAGTACCTTGGACAAGTGGTTTCCCATGGGTTAGTCTCTACCTAGGGAAAAGTGTCTAAAACAATTCTTTTCCTAAGTGTGGCTTTATAAAGTGAAAGTTACTTTATAAGTGGTAAAGTCAATGTTAAATTATAAAGTCAAAAGTGACTTTAGACATAAAGTACAATGTGGGTACTTTATTCAATGGGTGAGTTAAAAATAGAAAGTGAGAATTAAATGCACATTTATTCTCATCCCTTGATCTAAATGAATCTGAGCCATTAGATCTTAGGGTTGCCCAAAATTCATTTAGGAAACAAAAGGGGGGAAAAGAAAAGAGAAACTGCATTCATTCTTCATGAGCAGATTGGAGAAAGGAGGCTGAGAGATGGAGAAAAGTTTTGAAAGAGAAATTTGTTGCAGCAAGCTGAAGGAGTAATTTCTGGGCAAAGATGGGCACAAAAATCGAGGCATAGAAGACAACAAAAGGTACAGTACAAACAACATTTAATGCTGTGAGTTGCATGCCATTCGAGAGAAGTTTTTGAGATTTTTTTGAAAAAATTTCCGTATAGCAGTACGGAAATCAGTACAGTCCATACAAGATCCGTACAGCACAATCAGTGCAGTTGTATTCGTACAATACATATTTTTAGCTTCAAGTGGGAACGAAAATCGAGGCAAAGTGGGCATGGTTTTCAAGGAGTTTTGGACTAAAGAGATAAGTTGTATTTTGCTGTTTTGTTTTGTCTGCAAATGTGTTTTTCTTGAAATTGAAAGATAAATAAATTTGAAGAGCTTTCTAACAGGCTTTCCGCGGAGAAGATTGAAGGGGTTTTGCCTGGGTCTAAGTTGATCAAAATTCTGTGTATTTATATCTGTGTTGCTGATATGTTTATGTCCATATTTATTTTCAGCGTGTGTTGACAGTTCCATGTGTTTTAATCTGAAAATTTCATTTCCAGAATTCTATATGTTGAATGTATGTTTATGGGAAAGGGCATTTAATTGAATCGTAGTGATAAGGTGAAATTAAAACAGGGTTGGTATTACAGGAAACATTTTAGTCATCAAATTTCAATAGGCCTGTATGATCTTATGTTTTCTAAGGCAACTATATAGTGTCAGATTGACAACGCAACAATGTTATTGACAACTGTCGTTGGAGTAGTAAGTATAGTATAATCTATCCTATTCTTTTATCTATTTTAGGGTGGTAGGGTAGTGCAAGGCGAAGATTGGAGTATCCTTCAGGTTGGAGCTTGTGTAGGGTGTTGGAGCATCTTTCCAGTTGGTGCTGGTAAATCAAGGCATTGGAGCGTCCTTTCAGTTGGAGTTGATAAATCAGGGGGTTGGAGCCTCCTTCCAGTGGTTATTGGAGAACTTTGGAAGTTGGAGCTTCATATTGATGTAATCATTAAAGACCTATATTAAAAGCGTTCAATGGTTTTTCTCCCATAAGGGTTTCCACCTAAAATTCTCGTGTCTATTGTCTTTGATATTGTGCATTGTTAAATGGTGTTGTTGATTTATGTTTGGTTTGATGCTAATGTTGATTAATGCTCTGAAGATTAAAAATTAACTAATATAAGTTAAATATTGATTCACGACCCTCTCAATATTTCCAACAGTGACAATGAACTCCATCATGGCAAACATGACAAAGGTGAAAATACATTGCATGATCCAGACATTTTTGAAGAAACTACTAATAAAGCGTAGGTTCTGGTTTCAGTTAGAGGCAATTGGAAGGAGAGGAATCAAATTGAACTTATCATTGAAAACCCAGTCCTGGAAGTTCTAGTATAGGATACATCAAACAATGAAGATTAAGCTGATGAATAATGCAGTACAAAGTATATCTTGATTCCATACAATGTTCAAAAAAATCCCATACCACTTATTAATAATGAAAACTTAGAATTGAATAATTTAGAAATCACTGAAAGGTATTAGGACTCCATTGTTGAATAGTTTGCCAAGAATGAAGGTTAGGATGCTCAAAAAATTAGGTCACCTAAAAACTACAATAATGAAACTCAAAAGGCTATGCTGGGTGAAGCTTATGAAGTCAAGTCAAAATTTTCAGACAATAGCAAAGAGTGTTTCCGTCTTGATGGGTTGAAAGGTCCTCAAAAAGAGGAAGATGACAACCAACGAAGGTATGAGAATGAAGATCATGAAGATAATGGATGTGGGCCAAGGAGTTTTCCTAGTCCTATTTTGCTGGCAAATACCCCTTTCTGTTCTCATGCATTAACAAAGGATTTCGAACCAAGTAAAACTCCAGCCACATTTGGAATCAATGCTAATTGTTTTCAAAATATGTCATCCCCAGTCAACAAAGATCGAAGGCAAGAAGTGCCCCTTTTCAGTCTAATTGAAGGATGGCCAGTTAGGAAACTAGACCATGAATGGCTGTCACCAGATGAGGGACCCTCTTCACATGAACCGACTATATCAACGCTGGGTAATGAAGCATTTTGTGACTATTATGAGATGGAAGATAGAGGAAATCATCCCTCAGAAAGATATGGGTTAGGAAGAACAATTGAGCACGACACAAAGATCAAGCTTTTAGTCCAAAAGAGATTACCAGATAAAGCATCAACATAATGTGTTTGTAAACGAACACAAGATGAGGAAGTCATAATGAGTACAACAGGCTAGTTGGTTCAACAAAATGGGAACCTTTCAGAGGCGAGGGTTAGCAACTATGAGCATCATAATACAATGGACGTTTTGAAAAATTATGAGGATATCTATATTAGTTTTTGTAGCATCGGATGTGTTCTAGCTACGAAATTTGGTGGAGAGGCTAGAATACATGTATTCTCAAAACCTAGAAATTGTTTATGGAAATTCCACTTAGAGACGACTTAATTAAAATAATTAATCAAATTTTTAATGTTTCCTAAGTCTAACCTTAGGAAATATGATTAATTAAAGGGTATTATTTAAGTCATGGTGAGAATCTTCTAGAAAAAGACATGGATCAAGCTCTAGTTAATCTTAGCCATCGATTATGTTTTAATCTTGGTCGTTGATGTCTCAATGAGAGATTATAAGAAGAATCTTGATGGGGCTTGGAGAACACACACCAGTAGTTCGATTTCACTGGCAGATCGATTTCCAGAGTAACAACGCTGAGTTGCCAGAGAGAGAGCTAGTGAGATCAAAGTAGTGAGAGAGGGGCATGGATAGTAAGGTCAGAGGGAGATTTTCTAGCTTCGGTGAGTGCATTGCAGAGAGGTAGTGAGTGCCACAGAGAAGCAACACAGTGCTTCAGAGGGAATTTCGTCTTTTGCTGGGGAGAAGCAGTGATTCAGTGGCAGAAGCCAGAGAGAGAGTATGGAGGCCAGGAGGATCCATCTTGTAGACAACAACTGATCAGATAGCAAAAGGGAAGTATTTCCGAGTTGTGGGACGTTGTACTGTGTAGGCTGACGCAGTGACTGCGTAGAGGCAACAAAGAGTAGCTCAACTTGAGCCAAGGTCAGTGTTGGATCGCCAGTGGGAGTGAGATTTTTCTCACTAGATTTATTGTCAATCATTTCTCTATATGGATTGTTAGATTTGAGCATCCATAGTCTTGTACTCAGATTTACTACTTCATAATATTAAAACCCTTCGCTGCTGTATCGATTTTCCCGAGTTGGGTTTTTCCGGGGACTTAGTCCAAAAATAACTATGTATTTGTGTGTGTGTGCATCAACGCAGTTCCTTTTGCTAGGAGGGTTGATTTTTGAGGAAAAAATTATTTCTTTGAGAGAGTTGACAGAGAATAAATTTTCCAGATCCAATATTACCAGAGGCAGAGGGAGCAACAGTATTTTCCTTGCAGAGCATATCTTCAATTGTTATTTTGCAGCAGTTTTCTGGTGCATAATGGCGTCAGGAGGAAGGAAGAGCAACAATGAGGGAATTCTTTCCTCAACAAACTTATAGTCCAGATGTTTGATTTTTCATTGCAGAGCAGCAGTTGTTGTGAGCAGATTTTCCCACTCTAGCAGGGAGTGCGTAGAGCCAGTCAGTAGCTGGGTAGAGGAGAAGAAGTTTGACATTTTGCAGAGATGGCATCAACAGGGCTGAGAGATCAGGATCGGTTGGAGGGAGCCTCCAACTATGTGATCTGGAAGGAGATGAATATGAACTCAAAGCCTACATCGGTGCAGTGGTATCTATCCCCACATATGCAAATCAGATGAAGACATACAAGAAGAAGATGGTGAAAGCAATGAGGTTGATACTTGATGGGGTTCGAGATCATGTGGTGTCTCACATAGCGGGCAAAGATACTACTAGGCAGATGTGGGAAGCTCTTGCTACGCTATACTGGGGATCTTCCGAGCAACGGAAGATGTATCTCGAGGAGAAGCTGAGATGCACCAGGATGCAGAAAGGGGAGCTCATAGACCCCTTCCTCACTAGGCTTCAGGATGTTCGAGACCAACTGTCTGTGGTAGGGTTAGCGCCCCAACCTACAAAATTGGTGCGGTTAGCCCTAAACAACGTTTTCAAAGACTGGCAAGTCTTCCTCCAGAGTATTCTGGCATAAACAAATTGCTTGATTGGGATCGAATGTGGGATGATCTGCAATAGGAAGAGATGAGGCGAGATTTGGTGAAGAGCACCATCAGTGGCACTAGAAGCAGCAGTGGGACGAAGCAAGTGAAGGAAGAGGAGAATGTGGCCGTACCACAGGAGGAAGAAGGACCCTTCCAAGGTCAAATGCTTCAGATGTGGTCAACTTGGCCACTACAACACTCAATGTCCTCTTAGAAAGAAGGACAAAGAGGAGAAGCAGGATCAACAGGCTGCACCTACAGAGATTGACAGGTTGTCCTCCAGATTGGAGGAAGAGTTTGCTGTGATCACCGATATACTTCCAGGAGTGAGGTGGGGTGATTTGGTTTTGTAGCCCCAGAGAGCTACAGGATGGGCATGATTCTTGAGGAGGTCCACCTCATGAATCAATACCTTTCTATGGGAGCCCATAACATGTAGTAGAAGGATGGATTAGTGGTAGATGGTGCAGTCAGATGCCAGAGTGACAGATGCAGTGGCTAGTAGCGGTCAGATACTGAGGAATGCAGTGCAGAGGTGACTATAATGCAGTTGGCACAGAGCAGAGTCAGCAGCAGCGCAGAGACTAGCAACAGTCAGAGACTCGGGAGACAGATGCATCATACTGATTACGATTGATTTAGTATTTTGGATGCTTTTCAGTTGCAGTTGTTGCAGTTGCAACAACATCAGATGGAGAGGGAGTTGCAGTGTTGGCAACAGTTCAGCAAGGCTAGCAGTAGCACAGATGCAACGTATATTAGAGTTGTGCAGTAGTTGGTGGGTAGCAGCAGCTAGACATCAACAATGTGACAAGAGGTGGTGCAGAGACATTGTGTTGCTTTAGTGGGTTGCAGCACTAGAACACATTCCTTGCTAAGAGGGAGTGTTAGTTTTTGTAGCAATGGATGTGTTCTAGCCACGAAATTTGGTGGAGAGGCTAGAATAGATGTATTCTCCAAAACCCCAAAAATCGTTTATGGAAATTCCACCTAGAGATGACTTAATTAAAATAATTAATCAATTTTTTAATGTTTCCTAAGTCTAAACTTAGGAAATATGATTAATTAAAGGGTATTAATTGAGTCATGGTGAGAATCTTCTAGAAAAAGACATGGATCGAGTTTTAGTTAATCTTAGCCATCAGTTATGTTTTAATCTTGGCTGTTGATGTCTTAACGAGAGATTATAAGAAGAAACTTGATGGGGCTTGGAGAAGGCACACCAGCAGTTCGATTTCACTGGCAAGTCGATTTCCAGAGTAGCAGTGCTGAGTTGCCACAAAGAGAGCTAATGAGCACAAAGCAGTGAGAGAGGGGTAGGGATAGTAAGGTCAGAGGAATATTTTCCAGCTTTGATGAGTGCATTGAGAGAGGCAGTGAGTGCCACAGAGAGGCAACGCAGAGCCATGTAGAAGCAATGCAGTGCTTCAGAGGGGATTCCGTATTTTGCTGGCGAGAAGTAGTGATTCAGTGCCAGAAGCTGGAGAGAGAGTCCAAAGGCCAGGAGGATCCTTCTTGCAGACAACAACTGATTAGATAGCGGAAGGGAAGCAGTTCAGAGTTGTGGGATGTAGTACTACACTGCGTAGGCTGATGCAGTGACTGCGCAGAGGCAATAGAGAGCAACTCAACTTGAGCCAAGGTCAAGTTTGGATCGCCAGTGAGAGTGAGATTTTTCTCACTAGATTTATTGTCAGTCATTTCTTTGTATGGATTGCTAGATTTGAGCATCCATAGTCTTGTACTCAGATTTACTACTTCATAATATTAAAACTCTTAGCGGCTGTACCGGTTTTCCCAAGTTGGGTTTATCGAGGTACTCAGTCCAAAAATAACTGTGTATTTGTGTGTGTGGGCATCTATTCTTCCAACATTTTTATTTCTTCCGCAATATTTATTTTGTGAAGGTTGCAGTGTTTTTAATTCGATATTTTCCGTGGCACACAACAAGTAAATTGTTTAATCGAATTAACAATTAGAAGAATTAACATCAGTTGTTGCAATAGGATTCTGGGTTTCGGAATTTTCACAATCAAACCTAGCTATGGTGGAGTACCCAAATTGGGGATGGCTGCGGCACTGAATTTTGATCATGGTCAATCATATGCAATCATGAGACCAAGTAAAGGGCACTGTTTGAAGCCCAAATTATGTAAGAGGAAACTTGAAGGAAGTTCAGACTTGCAATTGAATCACCAAATACAATGCTTACAACCAGGGCTCTAGGAAAACCCTTGGATGGAAACCAAAATGGAGCACTAGACTACGGAATCCTTGGCAAGACTGAATTGGGAGAAAAGAAAGATCCTTCTAACCTGTCCATATATTCCAAAATTGATACTGCTACCACAATAAATCATATTGGACTGAGACAAAGATTAAAGGAAATTGATGAGAAGGTATACCAGATACAAAATAGAATTAGGCACGAGAGTATGTTTTTACAAGAAGAAAAGATGTTCTTGTATGATATGAAAGGGTCACTTGGCCAAATTCGAGAACGTAGAATTTTTTTGGATCAAGGATTGGATTCCCTGAAGACATGAATTTTTCAAACAGAGAAGAATGTGCAGGCCATTAAGAAAAAATTGGGGGTCTTGAACGTTGGTGTAAGGAAATTGCAGGATCAATACCCTAGTACGGATTCTATTAGACAAGTATTAAAAACCCCAAAGAGGCAAGGGAAATATGAACCCCAGCTAGTTGGTAAAGAATGTTATAATGAAGAAACTGTTGGAATAAGAAAAATGGAGGATGCTGTAGAGATTGAAGAGGAGTTTTCATTCTTGAAGATAGAAGGGCAGATTTTATAGCACCTAGGTTGGCTATTGATAAACAATCCCAGGAAGGGGGGACTGTCATGTCCCCTATGGATTAATTGCCTATGGGAGTATGAAGTAGCCTATCCAACCCTGTAGGCTACAGTCTTGATAAAGGGGGAAAAACCAATTATCCAATGTTTGGGGCAACATTGGGTAAATTTTGGGTCGAGTGGGGAGAAAGCCCAAATTGGGGGTTGAACTTGCAACCCTTCCCATGAGAGTGAATTTCATAAGAAAACCTATAAATAAAGGAGAGTTCTAAATTCTAATTTCTTTTCATCATTGAATTGGATTGATTATCTCTATTTTCTTTGAGCTTCAGGCTTTGAGGGTTTTAAGGCCCCTTTTCCTTTGTCTAATTTTGGTGGAGATGATCCCACCCCAGCTAGCTTGTATCTGATTTCGGTGGTGAAAGATTCTAATTTCTACCCTAGTCAAACATCTCTCCTCAACAAACTGTCTGGAAACATTCGTCTACAACAGATCGCTCATCTATTGTTTGGCACATCAAAGAAGGTTTTTTTCTGTGGAGGATTTGTGGGTTGTCCTTACTCATCCAAGGTCCAGCATTTCTGTGACAGCGAAGATACAATAGAAGACATCTTTGTGACACTGTTCAGAATAGCAAGTGTCCAGGCAAGTTGAGTGAGTGGACAGTCTTTTAGGGCTGCAGCCACAGGTGTACGATTACAGACCTCATCCGATTGACCTTTGTTGGCAGCAAAATAGGCCTTATCCCGAGTTAAGGACCACATCAAGCTGAGGCTGCAATTCAGTCTGTAACAAACGACAGCAGGAGTACAGCCAGTGGACAATTTCTGAAGTTGAGGTCAGGCAGTTTAATAGGTTAGTACAGTAGCTAGTAATTTAGGTATAGTATGAACTATTGACGGACTTTGGGTTAAATCCATATATGAGGACCTGGTTTCATGTTTGTCAATTATGAATATTTGAAATGCAATTTCCTGGTGTACTACTGCTCCTAATTGCCAATTTCTATAACTGCATTAGGAAGTAAAACTGTGAGAAATGTAAATTAAGACATTCTGCTGATGTTATTTATCTGCCTATTACTGCATCTTAATGGTCACTAAAGATAGTTGAAAAAGTGCTGGAATTTTGGTGCAATATTCTCTTACTTTCTTAAACCCTAAGGGAAAAAATCCCTTTGGGATATTACACCACCTAACACCTCATGTTAATCTGGTCACATTTCTAACACAAAGTGATAGGTCACAGAAGTACTAATCTCTCCTGACATTATTGGAGTGTTGATACTCCAACAAGAAGAACTCAGACGAGGGTCAGACACACTTGACAACATTACCATAGGGTATTATCCGAAAGATTTATAACCAGTTTCTTTAATACTGCCAGGGTTTCCTTGGCCTTGGATGCTAGGAGTGTCTCTGTCTCTTATTTGACATCTTTCTCAAGCACCAATAGGAGGGTTTTGAGGTCACCAAGGTTTACCACCAGGGCCCCATTTTAACTGGGACACTCACCTAGGGACATCATTTGACAACCTTTTGGTGTTGACAGCCCTATTTCAGGTGTAGATGATGAAATCAATTAAGTCCCTTTTATTTTGTAGGGGGCTTATCTATTCTGCTTTACTCTTCTTCAGATTTCGATTTAGAATTAACTTCTCTTTTACTCTTCTTTTTGCCGGGAGATGTGTTATGCACTTCTTTGTAGTTGTTAGTCCATGTTGTACTCTTGTGGACATAAATAAAATTTTCAATTTCAATTACAAATTTCTATTGTTGCTCCTAAGTTAAAGATTTTATTTGTGCAACATCAATCCGTGATCTTAATAATTATGCCTTCAATGGTGACCTTGATGTCTTTTCTTGTATCCTGTAAATGTTCTATTTCCCCTCATCCCATTCACTAGTTACTTTGTTCATTGAAGAGAGCTGCTTCAGCCTTGGAGCAGGATGCTATATATTTACACGTGATTCTGCAAACCTAGATTGCTCATACATGCGAATAAATTGGGGCTGCTGTAATAAATGAAGTCGGTTCTCTGTGACAGTGATAACTCTTTGTCCATAGGGCATTTAGTGCTCTTCTCAGGCTTAAGAATGGAAGCATGATCAAATGAAGTGAAATGGATTTTTTAGCTGCTTCCAGCACCATTCTGTAATCTTCAGTCAACAAATACTCACCTTAGTTGAGACCTGCTAAAGTTCCACACGGGGATCTCCTTCCCGTCAATTCATGACATTTTCTCTGGCAGAGGCTTGCACAGATTAACTAAGGGTTTCTACCACTATTTGAGGGGCTTCTCTTAAGATTAGTGTTGCCTCCTTAACCTGAACCTGATTAAAATACAGTCATCTCACTATGCTTTCTTATGCCTCATCAAATGCAATTATAATTAACAGTCAAACCATAGTTGTCAAATCCTACATCCAAGCAAACTGCTGCTTGTAGATCAATACCTTTACCTGTAAGAAAATATGTCCACATGTAGGCACGTACCTCTCTACATGAACATGACACCTATGATGTAAATACTTGGCTATGTGAAATGGCAGGCAATGAAGTTAAAAGTTTTTATTTTTATAATATTTTTTAAGACAATCGGGAATTCTAGCCATGAAAGGATCCATCAGTGGATGTCAGTTGTCAAAGTCATTTTCTAAGTGCTGCCAATCAGTTGTAATTTGGATGTCTTTGAGGCTTGTGATTCTTCATAGGTGCAAAAGAGCTATTTAGTTTGGAAACGCTGATTCTGTTTTATACCAAGAAAAGAAAACGTCTAGGAGGCCTGTGAGCATCTTCCCAAATGAAAGGTTGAAGTTGCTATCTGAGTTTGAAGACATAGAAATATGATGTGGAAATTATTGATCTTCAGTTGATGCAAATCAACCTAACTCTCGATTGGGTTTTTGACAGATAATAGAACTTTTCCAGAAATGCCATCAGGAGCATCCCATTGCAAAATTTTGGGGTGAATGCACTGAGCTAAAGCTGAAGCTTGATCAGTGCTTTCGTCAGGAAGTGAGTTTCGGTGTTTACATTTTACCTGATCTTTTCATACACCCAAAATATTCTTCTAGAAGTGGGCCTAAGCCGTTTATTTGCTTGTCCCTTTTCCAATTAGACATTCACATGATTGTTACATGGATGTTTTTGACTTTACAGAAAGCAATAAAAAGAAAGGCCAATTTCGAAGAAAGCAAGAGATTCAAGGAAAGGCTGCGTGCTAATAAAGCTGCAATGAATGCTTCTGATTTGGAGTCGTCTTCACCTTCTCAAGCTGCAGAATAATTGTAACAAATTACATATGTTAAAGGAGGACAAGATCTTTTCGATTATGTCATTTTTGTCTTTTTACGTCAAATTGCGTATCATTATTAAAAGGAGGAACAAAATTTTGGCTCCATCATATATTCAATTCCAGTGGAGGAATAACTCAGAACTATAATAACATTGTTTATGGCATATTTGCTTTCCAAGTGGGTAACAATCCTTTGCCCCAACAGTTGTATGTTGGAGATAAATTGGCAACAATGATGGGAACATACAATTATTTTCTAAGAGAGACCAACCTAGAGAAAGATGTGAAGAGGTAAACCTATAACAAGATTGGTCAATCGCATTCAAACAAATCAATAACCCTCCTCCTCGGCTAATCGCGAACTTTGTAATTAGAACCTAGTTAGAAAAGGGAGGCAAAGCTATAGGAAGATTTGGAGAGGCAACCCTATAGCAAGATTTATGTTCAATGCTAGCATTGCCTCTTGCAAATAAACTATCATGGTTTGTTTGGGAAAATCATTGCATGACATTGATACCATATATAAGACATGCCCTGATTTGATACACTGCTGGATGTGCTATCGATATGAGAACATTCATTTATGTTAATTAAATAGTGAAATGAGAGTAGTATTCCATCAACTTTAGATCGGTTGAGGAAAATGTTTTTTTTTTCAAATTTTAGAATTTAGTTTTTACATTGAATATTTATCAGGTTCTCAAATTAAATTGGAAAAAATTAAAACAATAATAAAAAGTTTACTATATTATAATAAAAGGAATTAGCATAGATTTATCATAACCTTGATCTTTTAAATATGGATAGTTTTTTTTTTTTTAATTTTTTTTTTAATTTTTTTAATTTTTTTTCTGGATCACATTTAATAAATTTGAGATTAAGATGAGTTAAGGCAATGCTAATCCAATGATTTCTATACTTTGACGAGATTTTGGATAGATTTTTCAAAAGTCAAGTACTCAATTTCAATATTTTTAATTGATATTTTATTTTTATTTTTTTTATTTTTTCTTTAATTGATATTTTATTTTTATTTTTTTATTTTTTCTGTGTTTCACAACCTAGAGATCTATAACTACTATGTCCACGAAATATTTGTACCAGGTAAATCCACTCAAAGGGATCACTTCTTGTTGTCTCAACCATGAAGCCTGACTTCAAGAGTGTCGAGAGAATTGAACCCATGACCTCTCAATAGCAAAGGTGCTTTAACCACGGGGACTCAACCAATTGAGCTAACCCTCAGGGCTGATTTTATTTTTATTTATATAGTAACTGTATGCACAAATCCAAAAGGTTAATTACAGAGTAAACATGGAGCTTGCAAAGTCTAAAACATTCCACACATCTCAACACTATGATGCAATAACAAACATTGTAGGTATGAATTCTTGCTGAAAGTTTTTGGTAGATTTGCAATCTACGTGTTCCTCAATATCCCAATTTGCATACGCTTTGAAAAGTGGTGCCTCATGTGATGTGTCTAACATCCCACTCCAAAGCTAGTTAGGTCACACTTGAAATGGTGGTTTGTATGAAGTTCATTATAGTTATTGTTATGACTAGCTTAGATCCATCTCAACTTCGGATCTACCAAGTGTCAAGAGGGATCAAATCTCTTTCCACTCTAAAAGAGGTTTTCATCTCTACAGATTTGATCTATCTCAGCGCTTGGTAGATCCGAAGTTGAGATGGATCTAGGTTAGTTTAATTTCCCCCTTTAAATAGGCTATATTCCACATGAATAACAAGGGTCAATATGATGGCTGAATACCATGAGGTTATTTTTATTTTAACGTTGTAAAAATGTTTAACTTAAGTTATTTTTTATTTTATTTTGATTGAGTAAAAATGTTTAACATAGGGTTAATTTTAATTTATTTTGACCATGTAAAAATGTTTACATTACATAACAACATCTCTAAAAACTGGGTTGGAGAGTGTCTCTTGGCGCAATAAGTAGAGGTGTACCTATATATTATGTTGTTATGCTTTCATCTTCAAAATTGTAAAATGCACAAAAGTGTTTTTATGGGATTGATTTATAATAGAGCTTTTGATCAATTTATATTTGAAATAAAACATGATCTTTTGTTTATATAATTATGCAAATTTTTTATAGATTTTATTGGGTTAGGATTTGAGAACTAGGTCTTTGATGAAGTTTGGATCGACACACACACACACACTCCAATCATAGTCGCTTAGCCAAGAATGCATTCACAAGGAAAACTAGTTATAAATCCTAAACATTGAGAGGATTGGATTTTATATATATATATATATATTCCAAGGGAAATCATCCTCTCTCTCTCTCTCAACCTAGGGTGAGAGTGGGGTAAATACAACAATTTTCACAGGCATGTAGCTATTACAACAATATTTCTCATCATGTCACTCACAACGAATTGAATTTATGTGAGGGAGATAATGACCATTTGACCCAAGCACTTGAGATAACCACATAACAACATCTCTAAAAACTGGGTTGGAGAGTGTCTCTTGGCGCAATAAGTAGAGGTGTACCTATATATTATGTTGTTATGCTTTCATCTTCAAAATTGTAAAATGCACAAAAGTGTTTTTATGGGATTGATTTGACCCAAGCACTTGAGATAACCACATAACAACATCTCTAAAAACTGGGTTGGAGAGTGTCTCTTGGCGCAATAAGTAGAGGTGTACCTATATATTATGTTGTTATGCTTTCATCTTCAAAATTGTAAAATGCAACAATTTTCACAGGCATGTAGCTATTACAACAATATTTCTCATCATGTCACTCACAACGAATTGAATTTATGTGAGGGAGATAATGACCATTTGACCCAAGCACTTGAGATAACCACATAACAACATCTCTAAAAACTGGGTTGGAGAGTGTCTCTTGGCGCAATAAGTAGAGGTGTACCTATATATTATGTTGTTATGCTTTCATCTTCAAAATTGTAAAATGCAACAATTTTCACAGGCATGTAGCTATTACAACAATATTTCTCATCATGTCACTCACAACGAATTGAATTTATGTGAGGGAGATAATGACCATTTGACCCAAGCACTTGAGATAACCACATAACAACATCTCTAAACACTGGGTTGGAGAGTGTCTCTTGGCGCAATAAGTAGAGGTGTACCTATATATTATGTTGTTATGCTTTCATCTTCAAAATTGTAAAATGCACAAAAGTGTTTTTATGGGATTGATTTATAATAGAGCTTTTGATCAATTTATATTTGAAATAAAACATGATCTTTTGTTTATATAATTATGCAAATTTTTTTATAGATTTTATTGGGTTAGGATTTGAGAACTAGGTCTTTGATGAAGTTTGGATCGACACACACACACACACTCCAATCATAGTCGCTTAGCCAAGAATGCATTCACAAGGAAAACTAGTTATAAATCCTAAACATTGAGAGGATTGGATTTTATATATATATATATATATTCCAAGGGAAATCATCCTCTCTCTCTCTCTCAACCTAGGGTGAGAGTGGGGTAAATACAACAATTTTCACAGGCATGTAGCTATTACAACAATATTTCTCATCATGTCACTCACAACGAATTGAATTTATGTGAGGGAGATAATGACCATTTGACCCAAGCACTTGAGATAACCACAATTACCACCCCCCCCCCCCACACACACACATATTTAAACTTCATATATATTCCATGATAAATATCTTTATATTTCATATGATATTCATCTGAAGAATATACATATTTTAGTTCTTGAGGGTGTTGGAGAATCAAGTAGGGCAACAATTAAAACAATTCTCTTTCATTAATGTAGTGTCCCTTCCTGGTGAGATAACTTTGATGACACTTAGAGATGGTGATTTTGATGCAGTGATATAAAAATTATGCATGTTAGACTTATATATATGCTTGTATACTATAAACCAGATTTATGACACACGGTTGCTACGTGCTTATGATAAACACTGATTTTAGTAACACTAGTTTTGGTTAAGTGCATATTATCGATGTTTTCTCTTTGATATCCTAGTTTGAAGATAGGTTTATGACATGGATGGTGATCCAATATTGAGATGCATAGATCCATGGATGATTATGACTATGTGGAACATATGGTTAGTTATGATTTATCGATGATATATGTTTGAGACATAATATTGTATTAAGCAGGATGTGGCAAGGGACTTGGTTATTTGCAAACTAGGATGCTCAAATTATAAATGACTATGGAAGTCATGATACATTATTTGTATGATTATATATGCTTAATCTTGTATTGATCAAGATGTGGCAGGGGACATAGTTATTTGCAAACAAGGACCCCTAAATTATAATTGACTATGGAAGTCCCGATACATGATTTTTATGGTTATATATGCTTAATCTTGTTTTGAGCAAGATGTGACAGGGGACATGGTTATTTGCAAACAAAAATGTTCAAATTATAAATGGATGCATAAGTCATTTTTCCATAACCAAAATGATTGTGGAAGTCATGCAAAATATTTGGTAAAATGCGAATAAGTTGATTATGAAATTCATTTGATTCCTTTGATTTATGAGATTGTGATCTGTGCAGGTCTTGGAACAAGGCCTCACCAATGAACCATCAAATGAGTATGAGCTCACAATCAATACCTTAAGGTGAAGCGCGAAGTTTCAAAGCAAAGTAGATGATGAGTCATGCAAATTAGAGGGCGAAGTCCTAAATCCATGAAAGATAAAGATGTGGAGTCTTGGATCTATAATAAAATGTTTAGGGCATAGAGTCCTGAATAATTAAAAAGATCAAGGTGTGGAATCTTGGATCTTTAGAGTAGACCAGGGCACAAAATCCTCAGTCTACTTAAGCACGAAGGTGCATCAATTAAGGGTGCGAAATCCCTATTCTCTGGAAGAAAAATACCACTCATGGGTAGCTCAGGGATGAATTTCCTTAATAAAATATCATTTCTAACAATTCTAGAGTGACTTTTTAAAAATAGAAAGTCATGTCTAGCATCTCAAATATGACTTTCCAAAAATAGTAAATCACTTTGCATAAATTGGTAATCAAGCAAAGTTGAAGGAAACTCATTTAACTTATCATTTATCAATCTTAATAGTTCAATCTCGACTTAATGATCAATATAATTAATATTAATATTATTATCTTTTATGAGACTATGATATTATTATTAAAAGGGAATTTTAAAGTCACTTTTATCCCCTGAATCAATTCACATCTTTCTCTTTGATGACTCTCATGACTCTATGTAATTTTTTCTCTTTTAATAATACATTACACTCTATTTTATGCACTTATCAAAGGATGACATATTCCTCTTACACTCATTAAAGACATGTCATGAAAGATTCTTCTTATGCCCTTTTGAATGCATATGTTACACTCTCCTTAACTAAGGCATGCATACCTCTCCTTAATTGTTAAAATTGGCAACTAGGGAAAAACTTCATGTGGGTCATTTTATTCATGGCTGATAATATGTTCATTAGTTTCCTCTCGTCGAGAGGTGTAGGATTGATATAAAGATCATCCGATTCTGATAAGTATTCATGGATATATGAATTTATTTTGATTATGAAATTATTATAAAGCCGACCTACAACTCATGTAGGCTCAGAAGTCCAATAGTCACATCTATTCAAACATCATCATTTGTGTATAAATACAAGAGGACTTTTCCTCATTTGCACTCACTCATTTCATCACATCTCTCTCTCTCTACTGCGCAGAAAAGAGTCTCTTCTTTACTGCACAGAAAATGGTCTCTCTCTCACACATGTGAACCCGGAAGCTACTGAAACTGAAGCTGCAATTGCAGAAGTAAAGTTTGACCTGCGTGGACCAGAAGATCCCCTCATCTAGACTGTGCTGTAGGTTCATCTGAACCTCCTCTGAAAGCCGCAACTATTAGTGGTGGAATCAAGTCAATCCGACAGACAATTTGCAAGATATCGACTGCCCTAGTTTGAAGGAAGTTGCTGAAACAAAAGCTGCAACTATAGAAGTATTGTTTGACTTGCATGGACTAGAAGGTCTCCTCATCTGAACTGCACTGTAGGTTCATCTGAACCTTCTCTGAAAGCTGCAACTTTTGATGGTGGAATCAAGTCAATTCGACGGACGGTTTGCAAAATATCCACTGCCCTAGTTTGAAGGAAGCTGTTGAAATTGAAGCTGCAACTACATAAGTGAAGTTTGACTTACGTGGACCAGAAGATCTCCTCATCTGAACTGCGTTGTAGGTTCATTTGAACCTCCTTTGGAAGCCGCAACTTTTGGTGGTGGAATCAAGCCGATCTGACAGTCAGTTTGTGAGATATCATTTGCCCTAGTTTGATGATAAAACGGCTAATGCTAATGCCGCTGATCTAGGGTTTGCTAATGCTGATATAAATAAGATTTATTGTACTATTTCTCTCTGTTGAATTATTGAAGATAAAAGAAGATTTGATCAAAGGGTTTCCTCAGACATTGTGGGGTTTGTCCCTGGCTAGCCGCCACATCTTGTGTCTCTTGTCTTGGCTTGTTTTATGTCGATCGTTTAATGTTCTATCTGCACTTCACTTTATGTATATGTGATTGCTATATAAGAAAAAGAAGTAAATTGTTATAAGCATAGAACATACCATAACTTAACATGGTATAAGAGCCGAGGTGAAGACAAAGCCTGAGCAAGAGCAAGAGCAATCACCAAAGAGAAGATTGGCAAGGCTATCCTAAAAGAATTATGGGGTCCTCAACACTCTTTCTTGCCGAAGACAAGCTTCGTGAGAAAGCTAACTATCATGGATGGAAGATGTCTATTGATCTAACCTAGAAGATCAAGGAGTGCTGGACCATGTAAGAGGCATTATTGTTGAGCCTTCATCAAATGCATTTGCTGCTACCTGGAGCAAATGGAAAAACAAAGAAGTCAAAATGAAGAAGATCATTCAGGACTCTATCGACAAGCCCTTGGTGGCCTACATCTCTGAACTGGACACCTCCAAGGAAATCTACGATAGACTAGTGAGTTTATTTAAAGTTGATGATGCAAATCAAGTTTTGTTTCTTAGAAATAAGTTGAAGGAAATTAAGAACGGTAAAGATGAGAGTATGCAAGCATACTTCTTAAGGATCATCGAAATCAGGAACGATCTCCTATCTATTGGGGAAGCTATTACTGATAGGGAAATAACACTCACGACTCTTGGAGGATTACCATCCGAATGGTACGTGTTCAGGACTACTCTTCTGAACAATAATGTAATTCTTGGTTTCGAGGAATTAATGGCTAGATGCATTCAAGAAGAAACAAGGGTAGAAGAGCAAGAAATACCCATGCCTAAAGGTCCTCTTGCTGCCTTTTCTTCTCATGCTAAGAAAAGAAATAATTCTGAGTATAAGTTGAAAAGAAAGGTTGGACCTAAGAGTGGAAGAAAATGACGATGTTACTTTTGCAATAAAGCAGGTCCCTATGCAAGGGAATGCCCTGATAGAAAGGACTCTCATCGTAACGATGATCAAAATCCCTCTCATGGTAATTGAAGGGATGGAAAATTCAATAGCAAAGGAAAAAGGAATGTTGGAAATCAAGGAAGAGAACAACCATTCAAGAAGGCTAGAAATTCTAGGATGTATTAAATGCACTTGACCCTCGAAATAATCTAGTGTCCATCTTGGCAATAGAAGACAAAGGCTACAAGGTAACCTTCGGTGATGGCAAGGTACGTATATGGAAAAATAATGTTAAAGATGCCTTTACTCGTGTTTCATGTTGATTCATTATATCAGGTTGATAGATGTCCGCTAGGTGTCATGTCTTATGACACATCTCTTTAGTCCGAACTTTGGCATCAGAGGTTTGCCCACCTTCATTATAAAGCTCTACTCGGTGTAAGACAAATGGTGACAGTGATGCCCGAATTCCGAGTAGAGAAAGAAGGTGTGTGTCCAGGATGTGCTGAAGGAAAGCTCAAAAGGGGACCATTCCCCTCAAGCCAAAGCAAGACCTTTGATATACTATAGTTGGTTCACTTAGGCATATCTGAGGCTGACATTAAGAGGGAGACTACTACACCACATGCTTTTGAGCAGAATGGTGTGGTGGAAAGGAAGAACTATACGATTGTGGAAGCTGTCTCTATGGGTAGATAATGTAGCAGTGCCTGATTTAGAGGAACCCATGGATCCTATTTATCCACCTAAGCCTTCCTCTTCTAGGAAGAGGCCTTCATGGCTTAGGGGGATACTTGATGATGCTGAAGGACATGCTGCACCCCAAGGAACCTTCCGTCAAAGTAAGAAACCCAACAGGTATCAGGGATACTTGACCATCATGAGCACGATTATACAAAATGAGCCTTCATCATTCTCAGATGCTGTCAAGCATCAAGTATGGAAGGATGCTATGACCATAGAATATGAGTCTATTATGGAGAATGATGTCTGGGAAGTAGTTCCCAGATCCTAGGACAAGACAATTGTCACTTCTAAATGGCTTTACAAGATAAAGCATGTAGCAGATGGAAGTACGGAAAAATATAAGGCTCGTTTTGTGGCTCGTGGTTTCTCCCAGAAGGAAGGTATAGGATATGATGTAATATTTGCACCTGTTGCCAGATATACGATCATCCGCTCGATCATAGCCCTTGTGGCTTCACAAGGATGGAACCTACATCAGATGGATGTCAAGACCGCGTTCTTGCACGATTCGATCAAAGAAGAGGTCTATGTGGAGCAACCCGAAGGATTTGAGATTTATGATCGAAAATCTCATGTATACAGGTTGAAGAAGGCTCTTTATGGGTTGAAGCAAGCACCTCGAGCATGGTATGAGAGGATCGACGGCTACTTGATGAAGTTGGGATTCACTAGGAGTGAAGCCAATCCTAACCTTTACTTTAAGGTTGAAGATGATAAACATCTCATACTGGTGTTATATGTGGATGACCTCTTTCTAACAGGTGCACACCCTCTCATTCAAAAATGTAAGAGGGAGTTGGCCTCTGAATTTGAAATAAAGGATCTAGGACTGATGCACTATTTCCTAGGACTTGAAGTGTGGCAAAAGCCAAGGGAAATTTTCCTGTCTCAAGGAAAATATGTGGTGAAGATTCTGAAAGTATTGGATATGGTGGACTGCAAGCCTGTGACCACATCGAGGATCTTAACTTTTAGAAGTTATATGGTAGTGATGTCGGACCATATTTGGGAAATGCCTCTGAGTTTCATAAACTCGTTCGCATTGGTGTTCTTAGTGAACCTCCATCCGAACATATGTTTTACAGTTAGAATTGTGAGCTCATATTTGGTTGAGCCTCACTGGATTGATGCCAAGAATCTTCTGAGATATCTTCGTGGTACAATGTGTTAAGATACACTACCGAAGATGTAAGTCTGCTTGGATATACTGATGCTGATTGGGCAGGCAGTGTAGTGGACCGTAAGAGCACTTTCGGGTGTTGTTTCACCTTAGGATCTGCTTCGATATCTTGGATGAGTAGGAAGCAGAAGTCGGTGGCTTTGAGCACCGTCGAAGCAGAATATATTGTTGCTAGCATGACCTCGTGTGAGGCAGTCTAGTTGCGAAAGCTCTTCAGTGAGCTGTTTGAATTTACATTGGATACCACTATGATTCTCTGTAACAACCAGAGGTGGCATTTGATTATTGAGGAATCCTGTAATCGTCGATTGCTCCAGCAGATAGACATCATCAGGGATATGGTAAGTCGATGATCAAGGAGGCTCCATCGCATTAAGATGATGTACATGTTGATACACCTTGTCAAAGCCCCGAGGAAAGATCTAATCTGTGATTTTCCCAAACGACGTGGAGTCGGAAAGAAACCCTTGTACAAGGGTCCTGCATGTTGCATTCATTGAGCTCTGGGAGCTCTGAGGGCTTGCGGTTATTACTGGAGCAACATACGACCACAGGGTGACTCACCCTCCCCTGGTTGGTGCGCACTGGAACAAGATGATTCGCTCTCTTGTGGAACAAGATGATTCGCTCTCTTGTGGAACAGGATGATTCGCTCTCCTGTGTAGCAGGATGATTAGTTCTCCTGTGAGGCCTGGATTGATGTGTTCTCCATGGCGATTGTAGGAGTTGTACCATACTATGACGCTGACTTCAGGTCGGTTGAGACTGGTCTGGGACCAGTGGTACATACTCCGAGACTGAATTCGTGTCAGTGCAGTACTGGTCTGGGACCAGCGAGAGTGGTACATACTATGACGCTGACTTTAGGTTGGTTGAGACTGGTCTGGGACCAGTGGTACTCTCTGAAACTTCGATACTGGTCTGGGACCAGTGGTAGGAGTGGTACTTACTATGAAGCTGACTATGGGTCAGCTGAGACTGGTCTGGGACCGGTGGTACGAACTCTGATTGATGCAGGATTGATGTGTTCTCCTGTGAGGACAGGATTGATTAGTTCTCTTGTCGAGGCATCCTACCCATGCAGTCTGGGACTCATGGGAAGTACCTCTCATCCTGATCAATGAGTAGGGAAATGAAGTTAGGGACCATAGTAGTATCGATGGAAGCATCGTTGTATCTACCGTACTCCCTACGCTAGGATGACCTCCATTGATCTGGGATCAATGATACTGCTCTGGGACCAGTGGTAGGAGTTGTACCATACTATGATGCTGACTTCGGGTCGGTTGAGACTGGTCTGGGACCAGTGGT
>APFE030914165.1:122886-170496 GCA_000404065.3 Pinus taeda
GGCTCTCTATGGGCTGAAGCAAGCACCCCGAGCATGGTATGAGAAGATCGACAACTACTTGATGAAGCTGGGATTCACTAGGAGTGAAGCCGATCCTAACCTTTACTTTAAGGTTGAAGATGACAAACCTCTCATATTGGTGTTGTATGTGGATGACTTCTTTCTAACAAGTGCAGACCCTCTCATTCACAAATGTAAGAGGGAGCTGGCTTCTGAATTTGAAATGAAGAACCAAGGACTTGAAGTGTGGCAGAAGCCAAAGGGAAATTTTCCCATCTCAAGGAAAATATGTGGTGAAGATTCTGGAAAGATTTGGTATGATGGACTGCAAGCCTGTGACTACCTCGAGGATCTTAACTTTTGGAAGTTATATGGTAGTGATGTCGGACCAGATTTGGGAAATGCCTCAAAGTTTCAAAAACTCATTCGCGTTGATGTTCTTGGTGAACCTCTGTCTGAACATATGTTTTGCAGTTAGCATTATGAGCTCATATTTGGTTCAGCCTCATTAGATTGGTGTTAAGAATCTTCTGAGATGTCTTTAGGACACAATCTCTCATGGATTGAGATACACTGCCAGAAATATGAAACTGCATGATTATTCGAATGTTGATTACGCAGGTAGTGGAGGATCACTGGAGCACTTTTAGTGTTGTTTCTCTTGGATTCTGCTTCTATATAATGGATGAGCAGGAAGGAAAAGTTGGTTGCCATAAGCATCGCCGAGACTAGATACATATCTACGAGTATGATCTCGTATGAAGCTGCCTGGTTGGGAAAGCTCTTCAGTGAGCTGTTTGAACACATACCACTGTGATTCTCTGTAACAACCAGAGGTGGGGTTCAATTACTGAGGAATCCCGTATTTGTCGATTGCTCCAACAGATAGACATCATCTGGGATATGGTAAGTTGATGAGTAAGGAGGCTCCATCGCATTAAGATGATGTACAACTTGATGCACCTTGTCAAAGCCTCAAGGAAAGATCTAATTTGTGATTTTCCCAAACAACTTGGAGTCGTTAAGAAACCCTTGTATAAGGGTCCTGCATGTTGCATACATTGAGCTCTGGGAGCTCTGAGGGTTTGCGATTCTTACTGGAGCAACATACGACCACAGAGTGACTCACCCTCTCTTGGTGGTGCACATTGGAACAAGATGATTCGCTCTCTTGTGGAACAAGATGATTCGCTCTCGTGGAACATCATGATTTGCTTTCCTGTGTAGCAGGATGATTAGTTCTCATGTGAGGCCTGGATTGATGTGTTCTCCATGGAGATTGTAGCAGGATTGATGTGTTCTCCTGTGAGGCCTGGATTGATGTGTTCTCCATGACGATTGTAGCAGGATTTATGTGTTCTCTTGTGAGGTTTGGATTGATGTGTTTCCATGGTGGCCTAGATTGATGTGTTCTCCATGGCGATTGTAGCAGGATTGATGTGTTCTCCTGTGAGGACATGATTGATTAATTCTCTTGTCGAGGCATCCTACCCATGCAGTCTGGGACTCATGGGAAGTACTTCTCATATGATCAATGAGCAGGGAAATGAAGTTAGGGACCATAATAGTACCGATGGACGCATCGTTGTATCTACCGTACTCCCTACACTAGGATGACCTCCATTGATCTGGGATCAATGATACTGGTTTGAGACTAGTGGTAGGAGTTGTACCATACTATGACGCTGACTTCGGGTTGGTTGAGATTGGTTTGGGACCAGTGGTACATACTTTGATGCTGACTTCGGGTCGGTTGAGACCAGTCTGGGACCAGTGAGAGTGGTACATACTATGACGCTGACTTCGGGTCAGTTGAGACCGGTCTGGGACCAGTGGTACACTCTATAAGACTGCGATACTGGTCTAGGACCAGTGGTACTTATTATGAAGCTGACTTCGGGTCGGTTGAGACTAGTCTGGGACTAGCGGTATGCACTCTGAGATTGACTTTGAGTCAGTGGAGGATGATACTGGTCTGGGACTAGTGGAGTTGTACTCACTATGATGTTGACTTCGGGTTGGTTGAGACTAGTCTGGGACCAGTGGTACATACTCTGAGACTGACTTTGAGTCAATATGATACATCCTCGATGATTTCTTCTTCTTCATAATTCAGACAAAAGCAGAGTAGAACAGAACAAAGCAGAGCAACGCATAACAGAGCAAAGCCGTACAGATCAGTACAGGGCAGAACAAGACAAAGCAGAATAGGCAGAATAAAGTAGAGCAGCGCAAGGGTTAGGCTGTACAGGGCAATGCCTTTGATGGATGAATAGTAACGATCGATAAACAGATTGCAGATGAAGTTCTCCCTAGTTGAGAGGGAGTGTTAAAATTGGCAACTAGGGAAAAACTTCATGTGGGTCATCTTATTCATGGCTGATAATATGTTCATTAGATTCCTCTCATCGAGAGGTGTAGGATTGATATAAAGATCATCCAATTCCGATAAGTATTCATGGAGATATGAATTTATTTTGATTATGGAATTATCATCAAGTCGACCTACAATTCATGTAGGCTCAGAAGCCCAATAGTCGCATCTATTCAAACATCGTCATTTGTGTATAAATACAAGAGGATTTTTCCTCATTTGCACTCACTCATCTCATCACATCTCTCTCTCTATTGCGTAGAAAATAGTCTCTTCTCTATTGCGCAGAAAAGGGTCTCTCCCTCACACATGTGAAGCCGGAAGCTACTGAAACTGACGCTGCAACTGCAGAAGTAAAGTTTGACCTATGTGGACTAGAAGATCCCCTAATCTGAACTGCGCTGTAGGTTCATCTAAACCTCCTCTGAAAGCCGCAAATTTTGGTGGTTGAATCAAGTCAATTCAACAGACGGTTTGCAAGATATCGACTACCCTAGTTTGAGGGAAGCTGCTGAAACTAAAGCTGCAACTGTAGAATTAGAGTTTGACTTGCGTGGACTAGAAGATCTCCTCATCTGAACTACACTGTAGGTTCATCTGAACCTCCTCTGAAAGCTGCAACTTTTGGTGGTGGAATCAAGTCAATTCGACAGATGGTTTGCAAGATATCGACTGCCCTAGTTTGAAGGAAGCTGCTGAAACTGAAGCTGCAACCGCAGAAGTGAAGTTTGACCTGCGTGGACCAGAAGATCTCCTCATCTGAACTACGCTGTAGGTTCATCTGAACCTGCTCTGGAAGTTGCAACTTTTGGTGGTGGAATCAAGCCGATCCGACGGTCGGTTTGTGAGATATCGTTTGCGCTAGTTTGATGATGAAGCAACTAATGTTGATGCTGCTGATCTAGGGTTTGCTATTGCTGATATAAATCAGATTTCTTGTACTATTTCTCTCTGCTGAATTATTGAAGATAAAAGAAGATTTGATCAACGGGTTTCCCCACGCATTGTGGGGTTTGTCCCTGGCTAGCCACCACATCTTGTGTCTATTGTCTTGGCTTGTTTTATGTCGATCGTTTAATGTTCTATCTACACTTTACTTTATGTACATGTGATTGCTACTCTGTGGAATATAATAAGAAAAAGAAGTAAATTGCTCTAAGCATAGAACATACCATAACCTAACAATAATGGCATGAGTTACATTCCTCTAAATCAAATACAAGTTATGCATATTACTCTTCCTTTATGACAAAAATTGGTTGCTCCTATATATGTGTCTCATGTATTCTCACTTTGGGAGGTGCATGTTGATACAAAGAGTTTGAAAGATTTGAAGAAGTTTGTGAGAGCTAGACATTTGGAGAGTAGCCAAATGCTAATATAAATTACTAAGTATCTCTACCCAATGGAGTTTAACATGAGTAGTATTGAGAGGAAGTAAAACTTGTCTTCCTCAGCTTGCCTTGTATATCTGTCTACTACTATATTTTGGTACTGCTTGTGAGCTCTTACAGCTCGAGGGTTTTAAGGGGAGAAGTTCTCCTTGGATGTGGTTGGGTGGAAAACCAATTGGTTCAAATGGGTTGGTTAAGGGATCAAAGATGGATCATATTCTCAACGATTGGAGTTGAATATCTCTTTAGGTATAATTTTCATTGTTTTAAAATTGTAGTATAACATTAGCATAAAAGAAAAATTAGAAATTTAAATTCATGTAAACATCTAATTTTTGTTTAAGCTTATGTCATTTGAAATCTTATTGGCTAGTTGAAAATGAAGACTAAGATCAGTCTATATGTATGGATGTTTAGGTTTCAAGATTGGAATTATTATTGGTGTAGTTTATGGTACTAACCTTGGTATGATAGCATTTGAGAAATGAAAGCCAAATATTGCTGAAGGTAATTACAATAAAGAATTTCCAAAGGACTTGGGTGAGAGTTTCATTGGTTATGGTTTTGTTTCATTTTAATTGAAATAGGCAATTGGAGACATGTTTTAGAAATGGTTTCAGGATATGTTGCAAAGTGTTTGACAAAATTCGTGAATGGGAAATGCTATTATTTTTACTATATATGCAAATGATTATGCATGAATAAACGCGAATTTGCAGCCTACAAGAGAAGTAAGGAGATAGACACATATCCAAAGTATCCTTGGAGGAATCATCGGATCGACCCTTAAAATAAAAATGGAGAAATAATGGTAGCCAAGAGTTTCAAAGAAAATAATTGAGGTAATTTCAATGATTATGTGCATGCAATCTTTGCAAATGTAGATAACAAGTAAGTATACATAATGCATTAAAAGAATCATCACTGGTTAAATATTATTTTGGAGTATTTCTTTATATGTATTACAATAGCTCAAGATGCTTGCCATGTGTTTGTAGGAATGATTGAGTGAAAACAATGTTTGATGAATCTCAAAACATAAGTAATGGTTTGGAAAAGAAATTAGAAAATACATAAGTAATTATAGATTAATTCTCTGTTGCTATTTGTTATGCTTGGTTTTATATTCAAGCTTGCATGCCATATGTTTGAAAAAATCTGTAAATGAGATTCTAGGAGTCAGAGGATTTGCTAATTTAACAAAATTGCATCCATTCATGGATTCATAATGGTTCAGCCCAACATCAGGGGCTATCCATGCTTAATGGACCTGTAACCCCCATTTGATTCCAAAAAAACACTTTTCAGAATCTAGATTGTAAATTTGGGTGATTTTGCAGATCACTGTTGCTAACTACGTGTGTTTGTTCTCGAGTTTTTGGTGAAGGTATAAGATGATTTAATTTCTATTTTAGTATGCCAATATTTGAAGTTTTAATTTATGAATTTTACAAGTTCAATAGGTTGAGTAAGAATCTTATATTCATGTTGCTAATGGTTGTCAAAGAGATGCTGGTCGCCAACTGTAGCTATTTACATTTATGAATTGTCTGTAAAAAAAAATGCCCAAGTGAAATTAGGATTTGTAACCAAGATGTTTCTAGAATGTCTCAATGAATATGCATGGCAATCTCATTGGGTTAAAATTCATGCTGATAAAGTCAAATTTGGGTAAGTGAATTGTTGTAGCGTCAGCCTACATATGAAATTATAAGTATTGGATACCACTCCTATAGAAGCTGAATTCTCCTTTTAAGAAAAGAATTCATAAGCATGTTATTTAAAATAAAATCAAATTAGTCACCACAGAAGTAACAATTAGCTTGTTGGAAATTGTGGCTCGTAAAGTTTGATATTTATTCATCCCACTAATGACTCTTTGTTTTAAATACAATTTTTGAGCTTGAAGATCAAGTGATGGTTGTCGTTTGGTAGTTTGGATTTGGGGTTTGAGTGAGACATTGGCTTGGGGCTTGTCTTGGGGTTTGGAAAAAAAATAAAAAATATTGCATTTTGAGTTTAGTGTTCAATGTTTGTTTATAATATTGATGGTTGGTAAGGTGGGACCTTACAATTAATCACTGGTTGTGAACTTATGTTAGCTTTTTCTTAATCTTTATTAGATTCTTTTCATCAAACAACTATGAAGATCATAAAAGACAATAGACACAAAATATAGGCTCCAAGATAGGGAAAAACCCAGAAATAATCTCTTCTCTTCTTATAAAATCAGATGAAATGAGAAATCCAAGACCCAAATGCCAAGACCAAGTCCACTCACGAGTCCCAAGTTAGCTTCCTTCCAAGCTTTTCCAATAAGTTAAAGTCTCCTTAATTCAACGATAGTCAAATCCTTCCAAAGCTGGTCAAAATTCAAACTTTGGATCATGCAATAGAAGTTTCAGCTTCCCTGGAATAGAATTTTAGACCTGCAACTAGGTCTACAATTTTTCCCCCCTCGCAATTCTAATTTTTTCGCACGTGTGGGAGTTTAAGGGCAACTTTTCTTCTCCTTTGACCTAGCTTTCTATCTCCTTAACTTTAGAATTCCTTGTCTTTTTCGCTGATTTCCTTCCTTCTTTGTCAAGGGATCAAACTTTCTTGATGTGTATGCCAAATGAGGTCGAGCTGCTCATATATATACACATTTGAGGAGGTCAAATTACCCCAAGCTGGGTTGACTTGACGAGGCAGGGCCAACTTAGTCTTGTAGGGACAAAAATGACATTTTGACTCAAAATATTCTTTTCTTTCTAGTTACAAATTGCCCAAATGGGTCTTATACATATGACAAAGACTTTCTTGACTTGACAAACCCTAGAAGCATGAAGAACGTACTTGACCTAGTGACAAATCAACTTAAGCATGAAACCCATACTAGAAAACAATAATTCTTTTTCTTCTTTTTACAAAAATATACAATGTCATAAGTACATAGGTAATTATGAATACAAAACTAGTTACATTTTTCAATAGAGGCACTACTTAGACAAAAGTCTTGAAGCTATTACAAGAAATATTCATTATTAGCTCAACATGTCACATTCAACCTGAGTGTGGGAGGATAACAACGTTTCTCCCAACTACCAGAGTTAAACATAATTGACACATGCACACACACATCAAAATATTCTTCTCATTGTGTAGGATTTACCCTTGGTTTGACTTGTGTGAGTGTTCTTGGCTAAGTCATTGCGATTGCAGGGATTTACTTTGTCAAAGTCAACGAAGGATTGCAGATGGTCCCCATACACTTGTGATATCTCCTTGTGGCATTTTTGGCCTATTAGGCACTTTAATCTAAAAGGTGAAAGTAATAACCACCTTCTCTGTTGGGGGTGGAGGCTCACGAGGTTCATGCATGCATTGATGATTGAACTTGTGTGAGTCAATTCTTAGTGCTATGCCTGCACTCCCCTGCTAACCTCCACTCATTTTTTGGATTATATTTGAAATGATATACATTATAAAAAGAGGTGGAACTCTTATTCTATAAGATAAAGAACCATAACTTAAAGCTAAGTTACCTTCCCCACATATTCTAAACCTTTTTTTTGGATTATACTTGAAATAATAAAAATTATAAAATGAAGGGGGAACCTAAGAAGATAGAGGTCCATAACTTAAAGTATTTTTTTTTTCCAAACATAAATTGATAAAAGAAATGGATAATGAAAATAATGGGGCAAACAAAGTTTCATCAACATAACATAGTTAGTATGGTACAAATATTTGATCTGTTATTTTTAATTTAGCTCTCTTTCTTTCGCATCCCCTAACCTTGCTTTTCATTCTTCCCCCGATTCTCTCCAATGTATATTCTGTTCATTAAATTAATTGTCTATTCATATTCTTATTGTTCTTCTACAATCAAGACTTCACCTATTTATCTTATGGATCTCTTGTTTCAACTTTTGTCTTTTGTTTAGTTCTATGCATATGATCACCTATTTTCCATGTTGTTTTAACTTGACTCATTGACACATGTTACCTTCAACCTTCCAAAACTATGTTGCTTGTTTCTTCTCATATATATGAACTAACTTGTTTCTAACGTCTTTGTTATTTTACATAATGTCACTTGTGCACTCTCTATTAGTGTATGGATTTTTCATTTTGCTTTCATCATACACCACTCTTAGTGGTTAATAAAGTGTGATATTTATAGGGTACTTGCTTGTATCCAACGCTGATTGATGACATGAGGCCTCCCATTGCTTTTTATAGTTTTATATGTGATGGTCAGTCTTGTGATGTCCCTTGTCTAGGTCTAGACACGAGTGTCTTTTTTTTCCTTTTTGATGTTTGATGCCTATGTGAGGGCATTAGCCCCTTGGTATAGATCATTATTTGTAATTCACTTGGACATCATGTTCTTAGTTGTATCAACCTCAATGTGTGCATTTAGATTTGATCTCTCAATCAAATTAAATATGCATTTTGGAGGTTGCTAATGTTATCAAATTCATTTGACAGTGGACACGAGGGTTTACTTGGTCAAATCTAATCTCCCATTTTTCTTTCTTTGTTTGTTGGTATTTTGTTGCACCTAATACATGGCTTGTATAGTTTTGTCTCATGTGTATTAACTTAACCTCTGGAATAGAGTCCTTGCTTCTAGCAAGACATCCACAATTTTCTTGGTAAACTAATGTTTGATTGTGAAACTCATTTATGATTACAAAAGGTGCAAGGATTTTTCCCAATGGATAGTTGTTGTTTCCTTGATGCCCTTATGTCATTTCATTTTCTATAAGGACCCTTCGTTTGATTTGTTATTGACCTCTTTTAAAATTCTCAAATTCACATAAAATTTGTAAGATTTCCGTTGTAAATCTCTTTATTTTCTTATTATGCTCTTGAGTTGCTTGGGCCATCTCTTCCAACTTTGTTCTAGCTAGAGGCTTTCCTTGATTAGTATATTATCTCGATTGGTTTGGTCATCTCTTGTTGTATTAGTTGCTCTGGTCTAGGGTTTCTTGGATTCATCCCTAATGTTTCCTTGGATCCTACTTCAACCACATGTCAAGGGAGGCTACCAACACACCAATGGTGTAGTGAACACCTAACTGTCGAGGGAACATTTGGTCTTCTATTTTGGTGATGTTCTACATGTTATTTGTAGGATAGATCTTGCATTATAGATATTTCTTTATTTTATGAGACACCAAAGTGTTTTGTAGGTGTATTTACCACTTTAAAGTGCTATAAGAAATTAAACTGTTGAAGGATTTTCAAATTGGGTTTATATCTCCTTAATTCCAAGTAGTATCCATATTTTCACCCTTGTTTACCTTAGTTTGGTTTCTTCTCATTTCAACATAATATAACACATAATTAACAAGGAGGAAAATCCCTTTCTATTTTCTCGTTCTATATTACTTTCTTAGCTATTGAAATATTTGAAACATAATTGAAATAAATTTCAAAATTAATCATAAAGACAGGTTCACTTTAAATCATATTTAATCAAGTAATTTAATGGTTCCTTTGTGTTCTTTTATCTTCCCCTCCCATGATTTTGGTTACTCTCAACAATTGAGTGGAAACTTCACTAGGGATTTGGTGGCCATTTTTGTCATAACGCAGTACCTTACTACTTCACTCAACTCTTGCGCTATACTTTGATGAATAAATTAGGGAGCTATTATCAACCCTTTCCTTACTCAAATGAAGTCTCTTTGCATTATTCTTCTTTCTTTTGATTATCATTTCACTTATAATAGTGAAAATTTTCTCTCGGTTACCCTAGCATTCAAGTGAAAGCTCTTCTCTTCCATCAACTTAACATTTCCCAAGGGTGTGTAGCATATGAGGTTTGCACTTGAATACTATCCTATGCCTTACCTACTAGGAGGTGCCTTACGTAGTTCACCCTTGTGCTACGTTTATATGTGGCTTGTCCAATGAGTATACAATATATCTCAGTAATTGCTCTATTGTGAACAACCATGTTTTTGGAGTCCCCCTCATCTTATAACCTACATGCGATACCTCTCTAGGATGTTTGGTGGTTGGATTGGATCCTTAGGTTCCTTCTCTTCCCTTGGTTTCTCAGCCTTAGCCACTTGTCACTTTGATTCTCAAGGCACCCATTTGCTGTATTTCCTAACTTCTTAGATCCAGTTGGGGAAAAAACCTCCATTTGGGTCCATGTTCACTTAGGATATCTCATTTCAACTCCATGGTAGCCCAAAATTGTGTAGGTTCTAACCTTGTACAATCAGTTGCTTCAAACAGATTCTTAATAAAACAAAAAAAATGCAATGGAAAATGCATATATAAATAGATTTTATAATGGAAACCCAAAACTAGGAAAGCCAACCATTTTTTTCAATACATATCCTTATGTACAATGTTACAATATAACATATATATCCCGTGGCATCCATGAACCGTCAATCCATTTACCCTATATTAGAATATAAATGTAGTTCCTCAACCAAAACTATAAAAACCATGGGAAAAACAACCATGTGCCACAAAAATCACTTTTAGCAAAATCATGTGCCAAAAACCACCAAAAATAGATGCAAAAAATCACCCTTTTTCACGAAGCCCTGTGTAAAGGGGTTTCTGATCCCTATGTGAATCCCTTGAATAGGGGGAGTGGCACTGCGCATCACTCATTATACATCTCGTGGGGATAGTCGTGCAAAGAATATAAAGCATACCCAACATTCTCCCACTTGCTTTCTTTGCAAATAAGGGGTCACATGAGTACATGATCAACAATTGAGGGAAACCTTTCCCATTGTTTCTCTACACCAAGAGAACTTCCCAACACTCATAGATTTTATTAATGAATTTGCAACATTCTTTAAAGTGTCCACTTTTTTAGCAACACTTTGTCTTTAATCATATCTCTTAGGAAGTGATAATGAACATCAATATGCTTTGTTTTCGAACGATAAGTTGGGTTCTTTGTTAGGAAGGTTGCACTTTGACTATCACAATCTATCCTTATAACTTGTACCAAACTAATACATGAACAAAATCTCTGTAATCATGCTACCTCCTTGCTTGCGTGAGTTGCTTCCATGTATTTAACTTGTGTAGTTGAGAGTGCTACTATAGACCGTCTTTTGCTCATCCAATAGTTCCCTCCTCCAAATAAGTTAAATGCATATGCACTTGTAGACCTTCCGCCATCTAGATCTCCACCCCTATTTTCATCAATAAAACCATGTATGTCCAACACTCTATCCAACCTAGGTCTTCCTTGGTAGCACACTCCATAATTAGTAGTGCCACATAAATACCTAAAAATCCTATTTACTATTGTCCAATGCTCTTTCGCTAGTTTTGACATATATCTACTTAATACTCCCACTGCATGTATAATGTATGGTCTAGTATAGACCGTTGCATACATTAAACTTCTAACCACACTAGCATATGGAAAAGGGGACATGTCCTCTTCATCTTCCAATGCCTTGGGACACTAATCTACAAATAAATTTACACGGACATGAATAAACACCTTTATCAATTTATATTCCTATATAATAAAACCCTATAATATTGACTCAGTGTGCTTCCTCAGACTTAACCATAGTTTCCTTTTCTCATAATCTCTTTTAATTTCCATGCCCAAGATAAAATTTGCAGCAACAAGATCCTTCATGTCAAATTTAGAGGACAACAGAGTCTTCACTTCCTAGATGTTTTTCTTGTCATTTCCAATCAACAACGTATCATCCACATATAAGACCAAATAAATAACATGATCAACAACTAATTTGAAATACTCATAGTGATTCATTTTACTCCTTGTGAAACCAAGTTCCAATATATAAGCATCAAATTTTTGATATGACATCCTTGGTGATTGCTTTAACCAATACAGGGTCTTTTTCAACTTGCTTTCTAGCTCTTTCTTTAGTTTCACAACAAAGCCTTATAGTTATTTCATGTATATTTCTTCCTCCAAATCCCCATGTAGGAGTGTCATTTTCACCTCCATCTATTCTACTTCAAAATCAAAAGTAGAAACAACAGATAAAAACAATATAATAGAAGTTAACTTGGAAACAAGAGAAAAAATATCCCCAAAGTTAATTCCCTCTACGTGGAAATAACCCTTTGCTACTAATTGAGCTTTGTATTTATCCACTTTGTCTTTTATATTAAACTTCACCTTAAACACCCATTTGTTGCCAATGAAATTTCTTCTAGGTGGCAACCCCATTATATCCAAGACTACCATTTCTTCAATCATGACCTTTTTCTAGAGTTTTCCATTCTTTGAATCCACTACCTCCCTAAGAGTTCTAAAATCATCATCAATAATAAACAAAGAATTTTTTTAACAGAAATCAGATGGAGTATACCTTTATGGCTGCCTTCTTTCCTGAACCAATCTCCTTAGTCTTGGAGTCTGTGGTTCTTCTTCTTCCGATTCCCGTTCTTTTGTAGAATCTGATTCATCATCCTTCAATTCAATGTATTTCTTCTCTGGTTCTCTCTCCCTTGGTAGGACTTCATGTTTGACAACATCTTTGATTTCTCATAAGAGAAATTGATATTATAATTTGATAATTAATTTCCAATGATTTCATAATCAAGTTAAATGATGTAACATATATCATTAAGCAATTATACATAGAAAATCTCAACAACATTGCAATAATAACAATCTATCTCTTTATTATCCAACTGTCATTATTGCATTTCAATTGAGATTTTCTATGTATAATAAATTTATGATGTAATGAATTGGTTAAGAAATCATAAGAAAGTAATTATCAGATTAGAAGATCATAAAAAATCATCATGGACAACCTTCTTAGTTTGAAGGTTCCAAAGCTTATAGCCTTTTATACCATGATCTTTATATTAAATTAAGATACACTTTTCAACTTTCTCATCCAACTTACTCTTATTCTCTTTAGTAATGTGTACATAAGCATCACAACCAAATACCATGAGATGTTTATGAGAGGGTTTCTTACTGATTCATACCTCATGTGGTTTCTTGTCATCTAATGTTGATGAGGGTTATCTATTTACTAGGTAACACACAACGTCCACTGGCTTTGCCTAGAGTTATTGTCCTAATCGACACCACTTAGCATGATCCTTGGTTTCTCCATCAACGTCTTGTTCATCTTTTTTGCAACTCCACTTTGCTGAGGTTTGTATGGAGTTATATTCTATCTTTTCATACCACATTTCTCACAGAATTCTTCAACACCTTAATTTTCTTATTTTTCCAATTTTGCATAAGAGGCTTAAACTCTTTGAATTTTTCAAAGGCTTAAAATTTATTCTTGAGGAAATAAATCCGCATATTCCTCGATAAGTCATCTATAAATGAGACATAATACACAAAATTAACCAGTGATGGAATCAACATAGGTCCAAACACATCATTGTGCATTGGCTGTAATACTCCCTCTAATCTCATAGAAACAAAGGAGAATCTTACCCAAATTTGCTTCCCATATGAAAAATGTTCATATAAATCAAAATCCAAAGAGAAATTAGACATACCTTTCTACCATACCATTACTATGTAATATGCGAAGACCGTTCTCTTCAATATGTCCCAGCCATTGATGCCACAACATAGTCTTTTCTCTAGAGATTGTAGGAGTTTTTCCTTCTTTTTATCCACTTTCAGGAACAATGTAACTGTTCCACCCATATCCAATATTTCTTCCTAGTAGCTTATTCAGAGTTTCAATCCAAACTCCTCTCAGCAATACCATTTCTCCTCAATCCATCCTACACGTATCCTTTTCAAACATTATTTTTACACCTGCATTGCTCATATTGCTTACTGAAATCAAATTTCTGGCCGTTCTTGGGATGTTCAGAACACTAAGGAGTGTTCTAATCCTTTCACCCATGAGATTCAACTTGACATTTTCTCATCCTATGATTCTGGTTATCGAGTCATGTCCCAAGAAAACATCACCACCATCAAATATTTCATACTCGAAAAACCACTTCCTGTGAGAAGTCATATGAAAGGATGCACCCGAGTTGACCAACCATGCCTCATGATCTACGTGTGTTCTTTAAGAAGCCAAGTACAAATCCCCTCCATCTGAAGAGGTTTTTGCTTCTGCATAACATGCATCTTTAGATCCCTTACCTTTCTCAGCAATTTTGGATCTACAATATTTCTTATAATGCCCTTCTTTTTTAGATTTCCAACATACCTTTACAAACTTTCCTGGAGATTTAGATCTTCCTCTAGATTTAGATCCCCCACTCAAGGACTTATTGTTATTTCTATTCCAAGAGAGTCCTCTTATAAAAAAGGCATATTTGTTTTTAATTTCCATGTTTTTCTGTCTCATCTCCTCTGATAATGAGGATGAGACTATTTCATCGAATATTGAAGTAGTTGCATTAATACCTATGGCAACAACCAGACTATCCCATGAGTATGGTAGAGAAAATAACAAATTGATGCACTTATCTTCATCTTAATATTAATATCAATACATAATAACTGACTTACCACAATATAGGTGGTGTTCAAATACTCTGTCACTGAATCTCCATCCTTCATCCTTTAGTTATACAACTTCTTCCACATGAAAAATTTGTACACGAGGGACTTAGATTGATACAAATCCCCTAACTTGTCCTACAAAGCCCTTGTTGTAAATTCCCTTAAAAAATTTAGTAATACTGGATTTGAGAGATACAATTGTATTGTTCTCTTTTCCTTTCGATCCAACTTGGTCCAATCTTTTATTGACATCCTTATTGGTGTAGTACCCAGATCCACAATGATCCAATGATCTCCATACACCAAAAAATATTCCATTTCAGTCTTTCACAACTAAAAAAATCTTCCCATTGAATTTCTCGATCTCCATCTTTGGACTATTTTCGATTTCCTTTTCACCACAAGAATCACAGTGATAGATCTTCCATTGTAACAAGGTCTACCATAGGCTCGAGCTAAACCCCTTAGCCATAAAGGCATCCCCTTGAAGCCAAAATTTCTATGATACCAAATGTAGGTTTTAACCATGTACAATTTATTGCTACAAATATATTCTTAATAAAAAAGAAAATATGCAATGGAAAACACACACTTAAACACAAATTTTATCGTCAGAACCCAAACTTGGAAAACCAACAATATTTTTCAATATTTATCCTTCTATATAGTGTTACAATACAACATATATTTCCCAAAACATCCATCAGCCACCAATCCACTTACCTTTATTAGAATACAACCGTAGTTCCTTAACCAAAACTAAAAAACCGTGGACAAAACCACTATGTACCAGAAAGCCACTTTTAGAAAAGTTGTGTCAAAATTGGCCAAAAACAAACACAAAAAACTACATAGCATGTGGGGATAGTCATGTAAAATATATAACACATACCCAATAAATTGTTTGTTATTGCTACTTATGGGGTTAAAATTGAGTTATACCTCATTAATCGTGCTTGATGTTTTGGTGGAAGATTTTACTATGGTACATGGGGGTGCTGCATATGTGATTCATAACACACATACTGGAGAGTCATTTTGAGCCTTAAAACCCACAACATTATCTTACCAAACTTATGATATAGAGTTAACAGAAGTGATGCAACTGATTTGTATGGTTTTAACCCTCCATAACTAACCTAACATACACCTATGCATTTTGTTTATTCTCTTGCCCATATGTACCATCTAGTTCCTCTTTGTAAAGTCCATTTGATATTTATGAATCTTCCATCTTCGAAAACCCAAATTTGTAAGTACAAACTTAGGTTAGTGATCATACTACTTGTTCAAAAAATTGAGAGGGGGGTGAATCAGTATTTCTTGAAGAATCAACTTTTACCCCAATTTTTACTGTTCTTTACAAATCTTGACTGTACCCATAATTAATCAACATAATACACATAAACATACACATACCTTGAGAAGCTATATAAGAGAAACCATCAATACATGAACATTATCAATCATGGGCTATGAGGAGTAAGAACACCATCAAACACACATAAACATCAGATATTAGGTGTAAAACCCAACTTGGAAAAACCACCGCTGAAATTTTCTTTGTATTCTTCTTGTTAATATTAAAAAATATTCATTTACATCATACACTAGCCACCACTAGTGTGTGGGCCCCAACCCGCTGGAGGCCACCACCTCCAAGTTTTTCTCCAACTACTACTGGAAGGAAGCCACCACCTCCAATTGTTTCTTCAACTACTACTGGAAGGAAGCCACGACTCCATGTGCAAGTTCTTCGACCACCAGTAGAAGGAAGCTACCACACCCTTAGAAAGTTCTCTGACCACCAGTGGAAGGAAGCTACCACTCCTTTATCTAGTTCTCCAGACACCCCCGGAAGGAAGATACCACTCCCTTAGCAATTTCTCCAACCACCCTTGGAAGGAAGCCACCACTCCCTTATTGAAGGCTCCAACCCTCAGACTCTTGTGGACCTCGTTTCACAATGTTTCATACTGGATCCACCTACAAAAAAATCAAATACCGTACGCTACGTTTCACAAATTTTAGATTGGACCCACTAAAGATTTTTGCTCAAAAACATAAAACCAAACTACAATATAATTTTTGTTCAAAAATCAAACCTGCTTCTGCTCAACATGTACATCGTAGCAACATACATCAATAGTAAATTCTCCACTCATCATTAGTGTAACAATAACATCCAATATTCAAGACAATCTGGTTGCAAATGCCAAATACAAACCCTCTTTGTTCACCTATCACATCAAGCTGTTAGCATTATAACATCTTTACCACCAATAACTATACTCTGTCATCAACATCCAATAACCACTATGATCTCAACGACACAAACCCTAACAACAACTTGTAGCAACAATAATATGATCTCTGTAGTACAAACCAAGCTCAATGAATCTCAACATCAACAATAAGCCTTTGATCATCAATAGCATCAACCCCTAGCAACAACATAGACTCTCATTGTCAACCCTGACAACATACATCATTTACTCTTACATTCAAAAGGCAACATATTAAACAATTTATAAACACATAAATTTGATCTCTCTATAATACAATTTCATCACCATGGCAATACATGGCAACAACATACCTACTCCACTTAGCCAGCTAGCACCAACAGTAACACATTAACAATATAAGGCTCATCATGGCAACTATGTTACCGCAATATAAAAGCAGTTTTGTACCAACATTCGCACACAATATATAAGACTTTGTCCAATTTTTGATTTCTAGTAGCATCAAATGTGCTCTAAGCCTCAAAATTTGCAGTGAGGTTAGGACACATGTATTATAGAACACCCAGAAATCGTTTTGGGAAATTCCACACAGAGACAGTTTACTAAAATATTATTTATTCTTAATGGATGCCTAAGTATAAACTTAGGAAATTAAAATAATTGAAGGGTATAATCAAATTGAGTGTGAAACTTCTAGAAGAAGATAGAGATCGAGTCCAAATGATCTGAGCCATTGATTAGAATCTAATATGGGTCGTTGATTACTCAATTGGAGGATTATAAGAAGGAATTTGATGGGAATTTGGAAAAACACATCGAGTGAGAGCTCAAGAGATCGATTTCTCAAGAGAGCAGTGCAGTAGTTGCTAGAGAATTGGTTGAGGATATTTCTTGTAGTGAGGGGCAGGGGTAGTTTTCGGAGGGAAGTTTTCCTAGTCTGGAGAGTACAAGGCAGAGAGGACAAAGAGACGTCTAGAGAGGCTGACATAGGGCCACACAAAGCTACGTTGTGGCAATGCATAGGTTGAGAGGGAGATCAAAATTATGCTGAGGAATAGTAAGGATTTAATGCCGCAATCAGGGTGTGAGAGTAGGAGGCCAGAGAGCTGAATTTTCCATCGAGTAGAGGATCAAAAGGAGGTGCAACGTAGTCCCAACTGCAGTGACACAGTGACTGTGTGGGAATGATGCAGAACTGCACAGAGGCAACGCAGAGGCTCACCTCCAGCGCAGACCAGTGCCGATTCTTCCAGTGACAGGGTGAGATCATCTCACTATTTTTTTACCCAGTTTCTTTCTATATCAGATATCTTGTTAGGCATCCAACAAATTATATTCAGAAAACTATTGCTTAATAATACAAGCCCTCAGCTGCTGCACCGATTTTCCTGCATTGGATTTTTTCAGGGACATTTCTCCAAAAATAACGGTGTCATGTGTTGTGTATTTATTTCTTGCTCAGTTTCTTGTTTCTACATTTAATTTAATTGGTGAAGGTTGCAATGTATTAGTTTCGGTATTTGCTATAGGTTGCAATAAATAATATGTTCAATAATTTAACAAATATAAGATACTTAATTAGTTGCTGCAGTAAAAATTTGGGTCTCCAAATTTTCATATGGTTTCAGAGGGCAGGTGAAGCAAGAGAGGGAAGAGTCAAAAGAGACCAATGCTGAAGAGAAGGAGGGAAGTTGAAGTGATGCGTAGGAAACAAATCAAATCCCAAGAGGGATTTCATAGTCCAGGCCAGGAGGGAAAATTTTTCATGGAAAAATCTCTCTCTGAGTGAGTCGACAGAGAGAGATTTCCAGATCGAAATTTTCTAGTGTGAGAGGGAGTAGCGTAGAAGCATCAAGGCAAAAAAATTTTCTGGAACAATTGCTGGGGCAAAAAAATGTAAGAAGGAAGGAGACACTCTTGAGGGAATTTCTTCCTTAGAGAATTCCTAGCCAGGGAATTCAATTTCTCTATTGCTGAGTAGCATATCTACTAACTCCAGCAGGGAGTGCGTAGGCTAGCCTAGTGCTGCTTAAAGGAGAGAGGAGGTGGTTTGACATTTCGTTGGTAGAGATGACAGCTAATGGGTTGCGAGATCAGGATCATTTGGATGGTGCATCCAACTATGTGATATGGAAGGAAAGGATTTCATGTCTTATGGATGAGCCTAATCTCAAAACCTACGTCGATAATGTGGTAGTTGTACCCACGGATCCAGATCCGCTCAAGAAGTACAAGGGTGAGATGGAAAAGGCCAAGCGATTGATCCTCGACGTTGTGAGAGATCACGTAGTGTGTCACATTTCTGGTAAGGATACTTCCCGACAAATGTGGGAAGTGTTGGCTACGCTATATGAAGGATCTTCCAAGCAGCAAAATATTTACATGGAGCAGAAGATGAGATCCACGCAGATGCAAAATGGGGATCACATTGATCCGTTCCTGACAAGGCTTCAGGAAATCCGAGACTCATTGGAGGTTTTTGGGTCAACACGTCAGCCTATTGACATGGTGAGGCTGGCCTTGAATTATGTTTCAGAAGAATGGAAAGTATTTGTCCAGAGAATCCTGGGAAGAGAGAGATTTCTAGATTGGGAAGGGATGTGGGTCACTCTTCAGCAGGAATAGATGAGGAGAGTCTTAGTCAAGTACAAACTTGAACAACAACAACAGTGGGATGAAGCCCAAGGATGAGGAAGAGAATACAACCCTTGCGTCTAAGGGACAACAAGAGCAGTGAAGGCATAATAAGGATGTCTCAAAGATCAAGTGTTTCTGGTGTGGTGAATTTGGTCACTACGCTACACAATGTCCTCTCAAGAAGAAGGACAAAGATGAGAAGCATGATCCGAAGGCTGCATCTACTAAGATTGAGGAAGAGGATTTTTCCATGATTGCCTAGATACCTCCAGGGGATAGGTGGCATGATCTAGTGTTGTAGTTCAAATGAACTACATATGCGCAAGATCCTTGAGGAGTCCACCTCTTGGATCAAAACCCTGCTATGAGAGACCATATCAGAAGTAGCAGGATGGACCATGATCAGTTGATACAGAGGAGTGCCAGAGTGACTAGTTAGGAGAACCAGAGACTGAGAAACACGGAGCAGACTTAGCAGCAATGCAGTTGGCACAATGCAGAGGCTTTGGAGGGTCAGCACAAAGACTAAGCAATAGATGCATCATGCTGAACACCTGTTCAGTGATTTTGGATGCTTTTTCGTTGCTGATGTAGTAGCAACAACAGTTGGAGAAGGTTGCAGTGCAGATGCAATGTTGGCAGTGGCAGTGCCAACATCAACACATAATATGCAGAGCTTATGAGGGGTTCAGTACATATGCAATGTTAGAAGTGGTAGGGTTAGTAGCGGTACAAATGCAACATTTGCCAATAGTTGGAGGGAAATGATGTTAGACATTAGCAACATAGAGGGAGATGTTACAGAGAAGGGTGATGCTTCAATAGGTTGCATTACTAGAACACATTCCTCGCTAATTGGAGTGTTGATTTCTGGTGGCATCAGATGTGCTCTAAGTCTCAAAATTTGTAGTGAGGCTAGAACACATGTATTCCAAAATACCCATAAATCGTTTTGGGAAATTCGACCTAGAGACAATTTTATTAAAATAACTAATTATTTTTAATGGATGCCTAAGTATAAACTTAGGAAATTAAAATAATTAAAGGGTATTAATCAAAACGAAGGTGAAACTTCTAGAAGAATATGAAGATTGAGTCCAAATGATCTGAGCCATTGATTAGAATCTAATCTGGGCCATTGATTACTCAACTGGAGGATTATAAGAAGGACTTCTATGGGAATTTGGAAAACACATCGAATGAGAGATCAAGATATTGATTTCTCAAGAGAGCAGTGCAACAGTTGCTAGAGAACCGCTTGAGGAGATTTCTTGCAACGAGGAGTAGGGATAGTTTTTGGAGTGAAGTTTTCCTGGTCCAGAGAGTACAAGGTAGAGAGGGAAGAGAGACGTCCAGAGAGGCTGACACAGGGCCACGCAGAGCTACACTGTGGCAATGCAAAGATTTAGAAGGAGATCGAAATTATGGTAAGGAAAAATCAGGATTTAGTGGCAGAGACAGGTTGCGAAACTAGGAGGCCAAAGAGATGAAGTTTCCTGCCAGCAGAGGATCAAAAGGAGGTGCAACACAATCCCAACTGCACTGATGCACTGCCTGCGTGGGAGTGATGAAAAACTGTGAAGAGACTGTGTAGAGGCATCACATGGGCTCACCTCTTGCACAAATTAGTTCCGGTTCTTCCAGTGACAGGGCGAGATCATCTCACTATTTTTTTGCCCAATTTCTCTCTTTATCAGATGGGTAGTTGGGCATCCAACGAATTGTATTAAGAAAAATACTTCTTAATAATACAAACCCTTAACCACTGCATCGATTTTCCCACATTGGGTTTTTTTGGGGACATTTGTCTAAAAATAACGATGTCATGTGTTGTGTATTTTTTTCTTACTCAATTTCTCGTTTCCACATTTAATTTAATTGGTGAAGGCTGCAATGTATTAGTTTCGGTATTTGCTGTAGGATGTAGTAAATAATTTGTTGAGTAATTTAACAAATAGAAGATACTTAAATTAGTTGCTACAGTAGAAATTTGGGTCTCCAAATTTTTGCACAATTAAATTGCAGACCTATGGAGGGAAGTATTGTATTGAATCAATACAAGTGTGCTTGGTTCTAGGAATAAAAAAGGGAAGGATCTGAAGTTAAAACAATGATCCTTGTGACAAGTTAAGGCTCAAACAGTTACTTATTGAGAGCTCAGATCTGTGTTTAATCAAACCACACTACGGTACCACATTCTTGTCCTTAATCTTTGGACATGTAATGATTTCTGTGGAATTGTGGCATTACAGATCTGTGGAAGAAGTTCGAACTTTCCCAGTGGAAATCTAACTCATATTTGGGTGGTTGTTTGAAGCTTGGTCTTGTGGAAATTACCACATATTAAGGAATAGTGGGTCGGATCCTCATCATACAAATATAATTCGGTGCACCTATCATACACAGAACTTCTCTACCTCAAGCTCGGGATATCTTCCCACAAATTATCCATAACGCTGTGAGACAGTGAACACCGTAACCCTAACTGAGATCATCACTTGATGAAACCTCACATCTTTAGCCTTTAGACAAATTGTGGAAGTATTATTCACCTCAGACTGAGCATCATTGACCTTGGACCGTGGAAGCACTGGAAGCATCATTAACCTTGGACTTGGAGCAACATTAACTCTCAGACCTATAGTGATAATTGTTAAATAAAGGACAGTCAAACCAACAGTGGAGGCCTAAGGATAATCAAGCATCTTGAAGTAACAATAAGCAGCCACTAGTGGAGGCCTAAAACGTTGGACAATCAAACTTAAGTTGATGAGGCTAATTGGACATAAGAAGAGTTGAACAATGCAGAATTCTATTTAAGGAACTCAAGTAAGTACATGACTCATTTTTGTATCAATATTCATTGAAGTCAATGAAGTGTTTTGAAGCACTTGTTTAGGAGCTCGTGGAGACATCTATTGTTGGGAAACATTGTGAAAACTCCCTTGATAATTTCTTGAAGAAGCCCTTGAAGAGGATTAGAGTAGGTGCATAACTTGGGTTGCTTATTGTAGACACCTTGTTGAGAAGCCTTGACTGACCTTAGAGTTAATCTTGAAGACCATGATGCATTATAAAAAGTCATCATGAGGTGACCTTGGAGATCTAGTTTGGGTGTGATAAAGAGAAGTGGTGACACCTTCTAAGAGAAAAAGGTTTCCATCTATGATGTAATGTGGAGACCAAAGTGAAGACTAAGCAAAGATTGGCAGGGCTCGTTGAAGAAAACATTGGGAGCTGTGAAATATAACCAAATACTACTTGACGAAGTAAAATGAGGGTTGGAGCCTCGAAAAGACAAGTTTTGTGCCTTGGAGGATAGGGTTGGAGCCTTATAGGATCAGAGTCCTGAAGAAACCAGGTTAGAGCCTAAACCAGATATAGGGTTGGAGCCCTTGAGGTTGGTGCTTTAAAATTGAAAAGGTTAGAGCCTTGGAAGTCCAAGTTAGTGCTTGGCAAAATACAGGTTGGAGCCTTAGAGATTGAAGATTGGAGTCTTCATCTAGGGTTTGAGCCCTATACTATTATTGTACTTGATTTATTGTAAAGAATAAATTAATAAAGTATTTATTCTATTATTGTTCATTTTGTGTTCTAAATATAAGTGATCTAATTGGTAAAAATAACAATTGAAAAGAAATACTGATTCACTCCCCCTCTTACTATTTCCAACAATTGGTATCAGAGCCAATACCTTCACACAAATCCTAACAACTTGAAGGTTGACGCTTAGAACACAAATGGCAAAGCCAAAGAAGAAATCCTCCAATCCTCCTAAAGGTGTCTCTTCCTCAACCGTGAAAACTAAAGACAATCAAACTGGGAAGGTTCCATTGTTCAATGGAAACTTTGATGTATGGAAGGTAAGAGTAAGAAATTTCTTAATGGCTCAAGGCGTTGAAGTATGGGAATCAATGATTACTTGTAACATGATGAACAGAGAATCCAAGGAGTACAATGCAAAAGCGATGAAGGCAATGTTGAATGGGCTACTAGATTCTATAAAGGCCAATTTGGGAAAATGTTCGTCAGCAAAGGGTATATGGGACAAAATTCATAACCTTCACTCAAAAGGAGTGTTGACCATGACCTCCAGTGAAGAAGATGATGGAAAGAAAAATGGAAATCCAGAACCCATCAAAGAAGTTGAAAATAAGAATGATGACATCAAGGCCAAAGAAGATGTAGAAGAAGAAGAAAGAAAATAAGACTTTGAATAAGATATCTTGACTAAAATTAGAGCTTCCATGGAAGAGATTAACAATTTGAAAAAGGAAAATGAGGAACTTAAGAAGAAAGCACAAGATGGTTACTAGGACAAGACAAGGAAGGAAGTTGACCTTTTCAAGCTTCAAGTACAAGAAATAGATGAGGAGCTCACCAAATTTAAGGAGAAATTTCATCAAAACAAAGAAAGCATCATGAAGAAGTCATATACATGACAAATCAATTGGATAAGGCAAAGAAAAGGGAAGAAACTTTATCAAGCCACCTTGAACAAAGACTCAAGAGCTTGAAAAAACTTGAAGCAAAGACTGGTCAATACAAGGAAGAGGTATCTTCCCTTATATATCAACTAGAAGAAGCAAGGAAATAAGCACAAGAAGTTGAGAAGGTGATGGAAGATTTGGAATTCATAGAAGGATAAGTCGATGAAGTAGAAAAGGAGAGAAACACCATGACATGCCAACTAGAAGAAAAGGATGATGGCATCACCAAGTTAAGATCATAAACCACTTATTATAAGGCCCAATAATGTGAAGCAACCAAGATGAAGGAAGAAATGGAGATCATTCTATCAAAGAAAGATGAAGAATGCAAGAAAATGAAGAAATAACTTGTCTTTATTAAAAAGGAAGTTGACTTGCTGAATAAGAACTTGAAAAGTTCTCAAACCCTATATGACATCCTAAGTCATCAAAGATATCCCCTTGATAAATCAGGTCTTGGCTATTCAGGTGAATCCTCAAGCAAGAATGATAATACTTCAAACAAAAAGGATGTGAAGAAGCCAAGAAGAAATGTTGATGTCTCTAGTTCCATAAAAGGCAAGGAGAAGAGTCAAGACAACAATGGAAGAAATCCTACTCCAAGGAGACTTGGAGATGGTGCCAAGAATACAAAAGGAAATGAAAATCATCAAAGAATCCGAAGGCAAAAGGACTTTAGAAGTATATCAAGGAAATCTTCATCTCCCAGGTACCAAAGTATATTTCTTGGTTATTTCTATTCTTGTACAAACTTTGGGCACATGGAAAAAGATTGTAGGGCATATCACAAAGACAAATATAATGGTCCCCGTAAATCTCCTAGAAACAATTTTGCAAGAAGTCATGATTTCTCATTCATGAATAAGATAAATTGCTTCAATTGCCATAACATTGGACATATGGATTGTAATTGTAACTTTACTTGGGCCCCTAAAAAAGCTAGAACTATGATAACCAAGCTAGAAAATAAAATTACACAAGTATGGAGAAGGAAGCAAATCAGAATTGAAAGTATCTTGAACACTCCAGTGAACAACACATGTTGTTGATTTGATGAAGACACCCTTGATATTCCAAGTGTTTGATGTTGAGACTTTGCCAAAGAGGAGATCATGCATACAGTTAGGGGGAGCTTGTGGTCATTCTTGCAGAAGATATTTGTAAATGGGCCCTATGAAATCCTTGACGAGTTGTACATGGACAATCATCTTTTGATAGATCATCTCTCGGGAGAAACTCCATTGAAGAATATGATCTCTTTCTCATCCGGTGGCCTATTGTTGAGGATCTATTCTTTTTTATCACTAAGAAAGTAATCTTTATTGAGGTAGAGGAGTTTATGCAAACCGGGGGAGTTCGTTCATCCATGAAGAAATGAAAAATGGACCATATTTCCAGATGAAAGAGCACCATGATAGGGGGGGTAACATTCCTATGAAGAACTACTATTGATGAAGAAAACATGATGAAAAGAAGCAACTTGACAAGGGTAGTACTGTTGGAAATACTAAGAGGGGGGTGAATCAATATTCCTTAACAATTAAAACTTTTAAATCTTTTCAGAGCATTAGTTAATATGCAATTTTTTTTAATGTTTAAGAAGTAATAACAGTAAATAAAAGAACATAGTAGACACAAGAATTTTAGGTGGAAAAACCCCCCCGAGTAAAAAACCACTGAATCCTTTTCTAATAAATTCTTTAATCTTCAGCCTCAACTGAAATGAAAGCAACAACTTCCTAGAATTCTAGAAAAGAATGCTTCTCCAGCTCCCACTAGAAGGACGTCCCAACGCCCTAGTTTCTTTAGTAGTCAACTGAAGGGATGCCCCAACTTCCTAGACTGACCCACCACCCTAAAGTGTTCACAGGCTCCAACCTGTAGGCGACTTCATGCATGAGCATAGCACCTCCTTACCACTCTATAATGACTGAAATAAGAGAATATTGTGGATTCCCAAACCAGGGACAACAATCCATGATAATTTAAGATGTACAATAATTTTCGTGTACTTGACCAAATACCCATTCACGATATGACCTGCAACTCAACCATGACGTCATCCCAACAGAGACTCCTATACCTCCCAATAATGCTTTTTTGACTCTAGGCATATTGAATCTTTTACAATAATGACTCTTCCAATGATGAGACTTTTACAAATGACAATTTTACAACTTTACAATGATGAATCTTGGCCTTGACAATTCTTCACAATATACGGATGCCTGTCATGTCTTCAAAGGATGTCTCTTTGCAATGCTTCCTTTGATTTGATACTTCTACTCTTGAATTCTTGCTTGAAGTTGTACTTGAATCTTCTTCTATTTGCATGCAAAATTTTCCCTGCGAAACCAATCCCAAAACAAAAAAATACCCTTCAACTTACCTCTACCTGCAAAACACATGTAAGTGCATAATAATGAATAAATACAAGTTAAACTTACAACGCGTACCTGAAGTGTGCTTGTTGAAAAGGACTCCCATTCCTTATATAGGCCTAGACTCTATGCAAGACTATATCCAAAACTGACCTAAAGATATATACAATAAAAACTGATGACATACCCTAGACTTGTGATGGACCAAGTTATAAGTACAACAACAAATACCATTATATAAACTATGACAAGACAAGTAACATGAACTTACACCATTATATAGATTTAGCAAACTTGGTGTAGCATTAAGAATATGTAGCATCAAATGTGTAGTATCAAGAATAGGACATCAGAAATGTGGTATCAAAACTAACTGTGACATATAGAGACATAGAGATATAACTGATACCCTGTATGTACTTACGTTGTCCTACAAAAACATATGTCAAAGATGATACTCATATTTCAAATGTAAACACTAATCATACATACCTTGTTGTAGGAGACTTACCCTTGATTGTTGATGTGTGGTCCTTACTGCAGTGATCCTTGAATGCATGCTTTTCTTACCTTCTAGAAGCTTGATATTTAATCTTTTATATCTATGCAATTTCTGATTTGCAGGGTCTGAAATTTGGTCCTGTGGTAACCCTCTGAGTCCTCTTCCCAAGCTGATAGGTATGATCAAGATTGGATTCTTCAAGAAAGAGTTATGCCCAATCTCCCACGATGACCTGATTATAGACTAGTTCAGTAGAGCGTACTTGTACGAAGTGCCACATGTCACTGTTGCGACCTTCGGCCCTGAAAACTCCACTCATAAAACTACAGTCCATCCTATTGCTACTACTATTTACGAAATTTGAATCCAATGCTCAGAGAGAAAGTTATGACAATTTTCCCAACCTCACCTGTTTGACATGGAATTCGAGAGCCTGCAAAAATCCTATCTTCCTCAGATCACATGTTTGCAAATATAGCAAACCAAGATCTAAAATTCAGTCACAAGGTTCATCAAGATTTTAGCGCAAATGGATTTTAATTTCAGATTTTGAAGCATTGTAGAAAAAAAGGTATAGCGAAAATTCCATGATGACCGATTTTAAGCCACAAAATCCCTACTAGAGGACGATATGAGGGTCATTTTTTATATGAATGTCTTAAGTTGAGAGGGCCCTCAAAAAGTGAATGTTGGAGGGATTTTAGGAGAAAGAAAACATTACTAGTTATTGAATATTCAATGACCACAACCAATTATGAGTGCCATGCCACAACCCCAAAGGGTTTTAGCCCACTAACTAGGGTTACTAACTTCAAACACAAATAACTCTCAAATTGTGAAGAACTGGGAGGCATACCATATATCAATGGAAAGATATCGACAAGTAGAATCCATCGAGAATATATTTGATGTAAAATAATATGAGTTTTCAAGTCAAAATTCCCTTGCAAGATCGAGGTATCTCCTGGTGCTGCTTGGGTTGACATGAATGACAACCACTGATCAACAATATCCCCCTTTGGCATTGATGGAAACACAAGTATTCCCCCTGCAATCATGACACCTATTCCTACTGCCTTCTTCCTCCCTTTGTCATCAATGGAAAAGGGTAACTCCCCCTGGAAAACAACCATCTTGCAGACCTATACACACCTCCACTACCCCTTTCTACTCGAGTAGATAAGAGAAATAATATAATGAAAAATTGGGAGAATCCAAAGCTTTTGGTGAAGATACTCAAATGCTTCACGAGGTAATGGTTTGGTAAAGATGTCAAATTAGTTCCTTTGTGCCAACATATTCAAGCTTGATATTATTTTCGGCGACTTGCTCTCTAAGGAAATGATATTTAATCATAATGTGCTTCATTTTGGAATGTATCATAAGATTCTTGGAGATAATGATGGCACTGCTGTTATCGCTAAAGATGGGAATAGGCTCATCAAACCTGACTTGAAGGTCTTGCAAAGTTTGCTTGATCGAGAGAACTTGTGTACAACAAGCTGTTGTAGTGATATATTCTGCTTCCGCTATGGATAACAAGATTGAAGACTGTTTTTTACTTAACCATGAGACAAGACAACCACCTACGTAGAATGCTGCTCCACTGGTACTCTTATGACCATCAACACTTCCTGCCCAATCTGCATCTGTATAAGCTTGGATGACCAGATCATTTCCTTTGGGATACCAGAGACCATATTCCACCATGCCCTTAAGATATCAAAGAATTATTTTGACGACAATGATATGAGATTCTTTTGGTGCTGCTTGGAATCGTGCTACTTGTCCAACTGCTTGCATCATATCTAGCTGGGAGGCTGCCACATATAGGAGACTACCAATCATAGATCTATACAACCTTTGGTCCACATCCTTTGATGAGTCTTCTAAGCTTAACTTGCAACCTGGTAATGGGGGTAAGGATTGGCTTGCAATATTCCATCTGTAATTTTTTGAGCATAATGTACTATGTTTGATATATGAATATTCCTTTATCTTGCTGATAAATCTGAAGCCCTAAAAATTATGTTAGTTTTCCAAGCATAGACATTTCAAACTCACTTTGCATTTTTGTGGCAAAGTCTTTACTTATTCTGTCATCATTGCTTCCAAAGATTATATCATCCACATATACTTCGATAATTGTTAGGTTGTCTCGATCCACTTTCACATAAATATTGTTGTCAACACTTCCTTTCTTGAATCCCTGTTGATGTAGATATCTATCAAGACAAGCATACCAAGCCCTAGGAGCTTGCTTGAGACCATATAGAGCCTTACTTAATATGCAGACATAGTCTTCTTTGTTAGAGAGAATAAAAAATTTGGGTTGTTCAATGTAAACTTCTTCCTCCAATTCACCATTTAGAAAAGCTAAATTAACATCCATTTGGTAGACCTTGATTTTTCTCGAGCAAGCATAAGTGAGAAACATCCTAATAGCTTCCATTCTAGCAATGGGAGCAAATGTTTCTTCAAAATCGATTCCTTCAACCTGTGAATATCCTTTGTAGTCTAATATTTGCTTGTTCTTGGTAACCTGTAATACTTCAACTGTTTTGCTGCCTCAAAACCTGTAATGAAACTGCCATCTTGTTCAAACTACCTTCTTGTCAATCTTAGACTTGTGCCATATACTACTGCATAGACTCCTCCTCTACAAACATTAAGGAGTCAATAATCTAAATTGATGAAAATAGTGAGTGTCATTGGGCATCATCATTCATGGTTTCTCGTCTCGTAACCATTATAGGAATACTCTACTCAAAAATATCTTTCTATCGGTATATAGCTCTCCTCGTAATTCCTCACGGTTTGTAAGTTATTCAAGATTGAAGTTAGTAACCAAAATTAGTGGGCCAAAACCCCATGGGGTTGTGGCATGAAATTTATCATTAGTTTTGGTCATTGAATAGTTAATGATTAATAATTTTTTAAGCTCCTAAAATCCCTCCCAACATTCTCTATTGAAGTCCCTCTCAACTCTATAAAAATAAATCTCATATATCCTCCAAATGTAGTGATCATGGAATTTTCGCTATAACTTTATTTATGCGAAGTCGTAGATGTTGAAATTAAAGCCCATTTTAGCAGAAATCCTGATGAATGCCGTGACCGAATTTCAGATATTGTTCGCTATATTTTTGGAGATATCATATGTGGAAGTTAGGGTTTTTGCAGGCTCCCGAATTTCATCTCAAAGAGGTGACCTTGGGAAAATCGTCATAACTCTCTCTTTGAGAAGCGGACTGGAGTTCTATAAAAAGTGATGGATAGTGCACAAACTATAGTTTTCTGTGTATCAATTTTAGAGCCAAAGGAGGAAACAATGAGACATGGCACCCCGTAGAAGTTCTCTCTACTGAACTAGTCCATAATTAGGTCATTGTGAGAGATTGGGCATAACTTTGCCTTGGAGAATCCAAATCGGGTCAGACCTATGGCATTGGAAAGAAGCCTCAGAGGGATACTATAGGACTGAAGATCACATATTGGGGACCTGAAATCACAAAGATACATCAGATTCAATATCGTGCTCCTAGAAGACAAAAAAAAACAAAATCAAGTGCTATCAAGGGGTGCAAAGGACTAGACTTTCTAGGGTAGAAAAGAGCAAGGTGCAACATAGGTAAGCTCCAGGTAAGTATCTTTTGTATATGCATGTTCATCTTTTAATTGCATTAGGTTCTTTGTATTCTAATTTTTTGTTTTTGTTTAACACTGACATATGCTCTACAGGATGAGGTAAGTTTTTCCATTATCATGTCATGGGTATTTCCTTGAGGACTTTTTGCAGGTATTATATATTCATCAAGAGAAGACTCAATGCATAATCTAATTTTTTGAAGATTGAGAAAGGGTAGCATGACAAGAGCATCAATCAAGGTGCAAAACAACAACAAGAAGTTCACCACATGAAGTCTTCAAGTGGGCAGCACTACATACAATCATTGTACATAGTCATTGTAAAAGCATCATTGTAAATGTTGTACAAGTGTCTATTTGCCAAGAGTTGAAGAGGTAGTGTCGAGAGGTCTAGAATCATCATTAGGTGGTTATTTTGTAGTTGGGGTTATGGTCTAGTGTGTCTTCTTCTTCTACATCATTCTATATCATTTTAAAGTGGATCATTTTCCCTGGTACCAGAGTCCATTCTTCTTTTATTATTCTATAGGGTGGTAGGGTGGTGCTAGGCTAGTGCATGAAGTCACCAACAGGTTCAAGCATGTGAAAAATTTAGGTTGGTAGGGTGGTGCTAGGGTGAGTTGTAGCTCAATGGGTGTTGGGGTTCTTGTTCAGTTGAGTACTGAAGGATCTTGGATGTTGGAGCGTCAATCTAGTGGGAGCTGGAGAAGAATGCTTTTATAGATTCTAGGAAGCTGGAGCTTTCTTTTCAATTGGAGTTTAAGATTAAATAATTATTAGAAAAGCGTTCAGGTGGTTTTTGTCCCGGACGGGGTTTCCACCTTAAAACTTGTGTGCATTTGTGTTCCTTTTGTTTACTGCTATCATTGTCCAAACACTGATAATAATTGAATATTAACTAATGCTTTGAAAGATTAATAATAATACTAATTGAAAGGAATACTGATTCACCCCCCCCCCCCCTTAGTATTTCCAACAATTGGTATCAAAGCTTGGTTCCTTCAATAACAGTTTAACAACTGGAAGGAGGTCATGGAGCATACCAAGAATGGTGTACCTCTGTTCAATGAAAATAATTATGCACTCTGGAAAGGAAGAATGGAGGTCTATCTATTGGCGCAAGGTTATGAAGTATGGGACACTGTTCAAAGTGGCTTTACGCTAACCGCGGATGAACAAGGTAAGAAGAATTTGGTAAATGATGCAAAAGCAAAGAATATTATTATCAGTGGATTTATTGAATTTTATTATTATAAGGTGTTAGGTTGTAAAACCACAAAAAATGTGTGGGACAAGCTTGAGAATATATATGCAGGTGACTCAAATGTCAAGGATAGCTCATCATCCGATGAAGAAAGTGATAGCGAAGAAGAAGCCAATGAGAGAGTATTGTTTATGGCCAAGCACAATAAACAAGAGGTATCAAACAACGAAGAAGAAGGGTTGATCATAGAAGAATTTTCTAAGGAGATAATCAAGCTTATTAAATAGCTCAAGGTTGAGAAGTTCTGTTTCAATACTCTTGAAGAACAAGTTCAAGGTCTCAAAATTGAAGTGGAAGAACACAAATGTATTGAAGAGTCTCTTCAAAAGAAGTTGGAAGAAAGCAATCGAGAAAGGGAAGCATTAGAAGCTGAAGTAGTCTCGTCGCGTAAGGAAGTGAAGAAGGGAAACCCTGTCCAAAACTAAGCCAACAACTGAAGGGCATTGGAATAAATCAATAATACAGTGACACGATACCTCAAGAGAGAAGTCCAAGAGAAGCAACAAGAACTCGACACAACATTTGCAGAGATTACCAGGATCACACAACAGATATAGGAAGAAGAAAATGAAAGGAAGGAATCTGATCAAAGATATATATCTGCCGTTGAACAAAAGCAAAACAAATTAGAAACATATTCAATCGAAATAAGCAGGCTCATGATTGAAAATGAGAAGCAGAAGGAACAAATACAAGCTCTCAACAAAGAAGTAGAGAAAACCACTCTTCTCAAGCCACAAGTTGAGGAGGCAGAAAAAAGAAGGAAGATCTTGAAAACATGGTTTCAAGAAGATCTTGCTCAAAAGCAAGAAGAACTTGATGCAACCCATGATGAGATCAACAAACTCAAGGGATCGCAAAAAGAACACTTACAAGATAAGACAAATGAAGAAGCAAAAATTAAGGCAATTAAAGATGGTAAAGCTCCAGTTGATGAAGGTACAAGATCCACAGTTCTGCAGGATGATTCTAAGAATGAAGTTGATCAAAGTGAAAAGCCAAAGAAGAATGTTGCAATTCCAAAGGACAAGACCAAAGCAATCAAGAACAAAGGATCACAACAAACTACAACACCACCTCCAAAGAAGAATGAAAAATCTTCTAGGTATGTTCGTTATTTAATGGTTATTGTTTTTTATGTGCTAACTATGGGAATATGGCTAGGGATTGTGAAGTTTTTGACATGTACAATGATTATCTGTAAAACCCTATAAGCAAGTGTCCAGGATCATGAGATAGGTTCCACGATGATTTTTTCGGAAGAGAATACTTGCTAGATGGGCCAAATATTGAATGTTTTAACTGCCATAACTATGGCCATAACTCTTGCGGTTGTAGGTATTAGATGGAATCGCCTATCAACTTTGAATGCTTCAAGTGTCATAACTATGGGTAAATGGCTCGAGATTGTAGGAATAAGAAGGTTTGGAAAAGGAAATAGGTACAGGAAGACAAAGCATATAACAAGGTTTCAACAGTTATGCTTCCAGGATTTGTAAAAGCAAAAGGTCATGAGGAATTAGCAGTTGCTTCAGATAATGACTCAAGTCAAGATGGCCCGTTATGTGACTCACTATTTTGAACAATATGGCTTGTTGACTCCTTAATGTTTGTATAGGAGGAGTCTATGATTGACAAGAAGGTAGTTTGAAAAAGATGGTAGTTTATTTAAAGGTTAAGGGGGAGCAAAACAGTTGAAGGATTACAGGTTACCAGGAACAAGGCAAGACTTGTCTACAAAGGATATGCACATGTTGAAGGAATCGATTTTGAAGAAACATTGTCACCAGTTGCCAGAATGGAAGATTGCAAACCCATCCTTACTCTGATGGTAACAGGTTGCAAATTGAGCATAGACGACTCATCTAATGATGTGGATCAGAGGTTGTACAGATCTATTATTGGTAGTCTTCTATATGTAACAACCTCTCGACCAGTTGTTATGCAAGCAGTTGGACAAGTAGCAAGATTCCAAGCAGCACCAAAAGAATCACATATTATTGCCGTCCAAAGAATTCTTCGATATCTAAAGGGCACAATAGAATATGGCTCGTGGTATCCCAAGGGCAAAAATCTCATTATTCAAGCCTTTACAGATGTAGATTGGGCAGGAAGCGTAGATGATCATAAGAGTACTAGTGAAGCAACATTCTATCTAGGTGGTTGTCTCGTATCATGGTTGAGAAAAAAGCAAACCCCAATCTTGTTATCTACAATGGAAGTAGAATACATTGCAATGACAACTTCTTGTACTCAAGTCCTTTGGATGAAACAAACTATGCAAGATCTTCAAGTACAATTCAGTGAGCCTATTCCCATCTTCTGTGATAACACCAATGCCATCAACATCTTCAAGAATCTTGTCATGCATTGAAAAACAAAATACATTCTAATCAAATATCATTTTGTTAGAGAAAAAGTCACTAAAAAGAATATCAAACTTGAATACGTTGATACAAAAGAACAAATCGTTGATATATTCACTAAACCTTTACCTCGTGAAGCATTTGAATATCTTCACCATAATCTTGGGATTCTCCCAAGTTCTCATTAGATTTTCCTTATTTAGAAAATAAAGGGGGAGTGGAAGTGTGTACAGGTCTGCAGGATGGTTGTGTGTCAGGGGGGGGGTTACCCTTTTCCATTGATGTCAAAGGGGGAGAGAAGGCAATAGGAAGAGGCGCTTTGATCACAGGGGGAGTACATGTGTTGCCATCAATGCCAAAGGGGGAGCTTGTTGATCTAAAGATGATATGAGGTTGTCATTGATGTCAACCCAAGAAACACCAAGGATGACCTTGAACTTCCATGGAACATTGGGCATCATCATTCATGGTTTCTCGTCTCATAACCATTATAGGAATACTCTACTCAAAAATATCTTTCTATTGGTATATAGCTCCTCGTAATTCCTCATAGTTTGTAAGTTATTCAAGATTGAAGTTAGTAACCTCAATTAGTGGGAAAAAACCCCATGGGGATGTGGCATGGCATTTATCATTGATTTTGGTCATTGAATAGTCAATAATTAATAATTTTTTAAGCTCCTAAAATCCCTCCAACATTCTCTATAGAAGCCCCTCTCAACTTTATAAAAAGAAATCTCATATATCCTAGAAATATAGTGATCATGGAATTTTCGCTATAGCTTTATTTATGCGAATTCTTAGATGCTAAAATTTAAACCCATTTGAGCTAAAATCATGACAAACGTCGCGACCAAATTGCAGATCTTGGTTCGCTATATTTTCGGAGATACAATCTATGGAATTTAGGGTTTTTGCAGGCTCCCGAATTTCATATCAAAGAGGTGACCTTGGGAAAATCGTCATAACTCTCTCTTTGGGAAGCAGATTGGAATTATGTAAAAAGTGGTGGATAGTTCACGGACTTTAGGTTTATGTGTAACAATTTCATAGCCAAAGGAGGAAACAATGACATGTGGCACGCCATACGAGTTCTCTCTAGCCCGTAATTAGGTCATTGTGAGAGATTGGGCATGAAATTGCCTTGAAGAATCCAAATCGGGTCATAATTGTGGCACTGGAAAGATACCTTAGATTCAATATCGTGCTCCTAGAAGGAAAAACAAAAAAAAAACTAGATCAAGTGCTCTCAAGGGGTGCAAAGGACCAGGCTTTCTAGGGCAGAAAAGAGTAAGGTGCAACATAATGATGTAGCAGAGGTAAGCTCCAGGTAAGTATCTTTTGTATATGCATGTTCATCTCTTAATTGCATTAGGTTCCTTGTATTCTAATTTGTTGTTTTTGTTTAGCACTGACATATGCTCTGCAGGATGAGGTAAGTTTTGCTATTATCATGTCATGGGTATTTCTTTGAAGACTTTTTGAAGGTATTATATATTCATCAAGAGAAGACTCAATGCATAATCTAATGTTCTAAAGAGTGAGAAAGGGTAGCATGACAAGAGCAGTAATCAAGGTGTAGAACAATGGCAAGAAGTTCACCACATGAAGTCTTCAAGTGGGTAGCACTACATATAATCATTGTATAGAGTCATTGTAAAAGAATCATTGTAAAATTTGTAGAAGTGTCTATCTGCCAAGAGTTGAAGAGGTAGTGTCGGGAGGTCTAGGATCATCATTAGGTGGTTGTGTCATAGTTAGGGTTATGGTCTAATGTGTCTTCTTGTTCTACATCATGCTATATAACTTTAAAGTGGATCATTTTCTCTGGTACGGGAGTCCATTCTTCTTTTGTTCTTCTATAGGGTGTTAGGGTGGTGTTAGGCTGGTGCATGAAGTCACCAACATGTTCAAGCCTGCGAAAACTTTAGGGTGGTAGGGTGGTTCTAGGATGAGTTGTAGCTCAATGGGTGTTGGGGCATCCATTTAGTTGACTACTGAAGAATCTAGGGTGTTGGAGAAGAATGCTTTTCTAGATTCTAGGAATATGGAGCTTTATTTTCAATTGGAGTTGAAGATTAAAGAATTACTAGAAAATCATTCAGGTAGTTTCTGTCCCGAACGGGGTTTACACCTTAAAAACTGTGTGCATTTGTGTTCCTTTTGTTCACTGCTATCATTGTACAAAAACCGATAATAATTGAAGATTAACTAATGCTTTGCGAGATTAATAATAATACTAATTGAAAGGAATATTGATTCACCTCCCCTCTCAGTATTTCCAACACTTTCTTCTAGTGTTTTGCAGATAATTATTGTACCTGTCGAAAGCTTCACAATCCCTAACCATATGTCCATAGTTAGCACATAAAAAGGAATAACCATTAAATAAATGTGTGTACCTGAATGGTTCATTTGGATGCGATGGTCCTTGATAGTTGTGCTTGTAAATAACTTTACAATTCTTGTCCATATGTCCATAGTTAGTGCATGAAAAACAATAGCCATTAAATAAACGAACATACTTGGGAGATTTTTCATTCTTCTTTGGAGGCGGTGTTCTAGTTTGTTGTGGTCCTTTGTTCTTGATTCCTTTGGTCTTGTTCTTTGGAGTTGCAACATTCTTCTTTGGATTTTCACTTTGATCAATTTCCTTCTTAGAATCATTCTGCGAAGATGTGGAGCTTGTACCTTCATTAACAAGAGCTTTACCATCTTTAATTGCCTTTGTTTTTGATTCTTCATCTGTGTTATCTTGTAAGTGTTGTTTTTGCGACCCCTTGAGTTTTTTGATTTCATCACGAGTTGCATCAAGTTCATCTTTCTTTTGAGAAATATCTTCTTGAAACTATGTTTTCAAGATCTTCCTTCGTTTTTCTGCCTCCTCAACCTATAGCTTGAGAAGAGTGGTCTTCTCTACTTCTATGTTGAGAAGCTGCATCTGTTCCTTCTGCTTCTCATTTTCAATCTTGAGATTTCTTATTTCTAGTAAAGATGTTTCTAATTCCTTTTGCTTTTGGTAAAAAATGTATATGTATCTTTGATCAGATTCCTTCCTTTTAATTTCTTCTTCTTGCATCTGTTGTGTGATCCTACTAATCTCTGCAAACATTGTGTCAAGTTCTTGTTGCTTCTATTGGACTTCTTTCTTGAGGTCTCATGTCGCTGTATTATGCTTCCAAAAGTCTTGTATTTTCCTTTTGAATTTTGAGTTCCTTTATCACCTTGATCATTTGATTTTGAAATTCTGTTTTACTCATTTATCCTATTTCTTCATCATAATCAGAAGGATCTGAATTTTCAATAACATCTTGACCTGATTGCTTTGTTGAATAGAGATTATCATGCTTTTCCCAAAGAGCTTTAGCTGTTGATCATTGACCAACTTTTGTTTTCATAGAATTTGGAAAAACATTCAAAATAACATTCGTGGCCTTTGAATTGTACCTTTTAGCTTCGTTAGTAGATGTGTCTCCAGAAACAATTGATTCCCATACTCCATGTGCCTGCAAATGTACTTCCATCCTGGATTCCCATATCCAGTAATTATCTACATCAAAATCAGGGGTTGGTACACAATGCTCACTTTCTTTAGATTTTGTTGTACCTGTACCTTCCTTTGAAATCCTTGTAACCTTCTTCTTTGGCTTTCCCATCTCCATGCTCTGAAAATTGACTTCCAGCAGTTAAGTTGTTACAACCAAGCTCTGATAGCAATTGTTTGAAATACCGAGAGGGGGATGAATCAATATTCCTTATCAATTAACAATTTTAAATCTATTTAGAGCATTAGTTAATATTCAATTATTATTAATGTTTATGCAGTAATAACAGTAAATAAAAGAACATCGTAGACCATAATTTTAGGTGGAAAGCCCCCTCTAGTTCAAAAACCATTGGACGCATTTCTAATAAATTCTTTAATCTTCAGCCCCAACTGAAATGAAAGCAACAAATTCCTAGAATTGTAGAAAATCATTCTTCTCCAGCTCCCATTTGAAGGACGCCCCAATGCCCTGGGATCTTCAGTAGTCAACTAAATGGATGCCCCAACATCCTAGAACAACCTACCACCTTGAAGTGGTCACAGACTCCAACCTGTAGGCGACTTCATGCACCAGCCTAGCACCTCCTTGCCACCCTATAATGACTGAAATTAGACAAGACTGTGGATTCCCAAACCAGGGACAATGATCCATGATAATTTAAGATGTACAATAATTTTCGTGTACTTGACCAAATACCCAATCACTCTATGACCTACAACTCAACCATGAAATCATCCCAAAATAGACTCCTATACCTCCCAATAATGCCTTTTCGACTCTAGGAAGATTGACTCTTTTACAATATTGAATCTTCCAATGATGAGACTTTTACAAATGACTCTTTTACAACTTTACAATGATGAATCTTGGCCTTGACACTTCCTCACAATATATAGATGGTTGTCATGTCTTGAAAGGATGTCCCACTGCAATTCTTCCTTTGATTTGATACTTCCACTCTTGAATTCTTGCTTGAAGTTGTACTTGAATCTTCTTATACCTGCATGCAAAATTTTCCCGGCGAAACCAATCCCAAAACAAAACAAAATACCCTTCAACTTACCTTTGCCTGCAAAACACATGTAAGTGCATAATAATGAATAAATACATGTTAAAATTACAATGCGTACCTGAAGTGTGCTTGTTGGAAAAGACTCCCACTCTTGATATAGGCCTGGAATATATCTAGAATTGACCTAAAGATATATACAATAAAAACTGATGACAGACCCTAGACTTGTGATGGACCATGTTCTAAGTAAAACAATAGAGACCATTCTATCAACTATGACAAGACAAGTAACATGAACTTATAACATCATATAGATTTAACAGACTTGGTGTAACATCAAGAATATATAGCATCAAATGTGTAGTATCAAGAATAGGACATCCGAAATGTGGTATCAAAACTAACTGACATATAGAGACATAGAGATATAACCGACACCCTGTATGTACTTATGTTGTCTTGCAAAAACATATGTCAAAGATGATACTCATATTTCAAATGAAAATACTAATCATACATACCTTGCTGTAGGAGACTTACCCTTGACTGTTGAAGTGTGGTCCTTACTGCATTGATCCTTGAATGAATGCTTTTTCTTTCCTTCTAGAAGCTAGACATTGGATCTGTTGTAGCTATGTAATTTTGGATCTTTAGGGTTTGAAATTTCATCTTGTGGTATCCCTCTAAGTCCTCTTTCCAACCCCACAAATATGATGAAGATTGGATTCTTCAAGAAAGAGTTATGCCCAATCTCCTATGATGTCCTGATTATAGACTAGTTCAGTACAATGAACTTGTACAAAGTGCCACATGTCATTGTTGCGCCCTTTGGCCCTGAAAACGATACTCATCAAACTAAATTCCATCCTATTTCTGCGACTATTTACGAAATTTGAATCCAATGCTCAGAGAGAAAGTTATGACGATTTTCCAAACCTCACTTGTTTGACATGGAATTCAGGAGCCTGCAAAATCCTATCTTCCTCAGATCATATGTCTGAAAATATAGCGAACCAAGATCTAAAATTCGGTCACGAGGTTCATGAAAATTTCATATCAAATGGGTTTTAATTTTAGCTTCTTAAGCTTTGCATAAAAAAATTTATAGTGAAAATTCCACGATGACTTATTTGAAGCCACAAAATCCCTACTAGAGGAGGATATGAGGGTCGTTATTTATATGAATGTCTTGCGTTGAGAGGGTCCTCAAAAAGTGAAAGTTGGAGGGATTTTAGGAGCAATTTTTTTATTATTAATTATTGAATATTCAATGACCACAACCAATTATGAGTGCCATGCCACAACCCCATAGGGTTTTAGCCCACTAGCTACGGTTACTAACTTCAAACACAAATAAATCTCAAACCGTGAAGAACTGGGAGGCATACCATATATCAACGAAAACATATCGACGAGTAGAATCCATCGAGAATATATTTGATGCAAAACAATATGAGTTTTCAAGTCAAAATTCCCTTGCAAGATCAGGGTAGCCCTTGGTGCTGCTTGGGTTGACATCAATGACCACCACTGATAAACAATCTCCCCCTTTGGCATTGATGGCAACAAAGATACTCCCCCAATGATCATGACACCTCTTCCTATTGTCTTCTCTCCCCCTTTGTCATCAGTGGAAAAGGGTAACTCCCCCTGAAAAACATATATCCTGCGGACTTGTACACACCTCCACTCCCCCTTTATACTCGAGTAGATAAGAGAAAGAGTCTAATGAAAACTTGGGAGAATCCCAAGCTTTTGGCGAAGATACTCAAATGATTCACAAGGTAATGGTTTGGTAAAGAGGTCAACAATTTGTTCCTTTGTGCCAACATATTCAAGCATGATATTATTTTCGGCGACCTGCTCTCTAACGAAATGATATTTAATCAGAATGTGCTTTGGTTTCGAATCCATCACATGATTCTTGGAGATATTGATGGCACTGGTGTTATCACAAAAGATGGGAATAGGCTCATCAAACCTGACTTGAAGATATTGCAAAGTTTGCTTGATCTAGAGAACTTGTGTACAACAAGCTGCTGCCACGATATATTCTGCTTTTGCTGTGGATAACAAGATTGAAGACTACTTTTTTCTTAACCATGAGACAAGACAACCACCTATGCAGAATGCTGCTCCATTGGTACTCTTACAACCATCAACACTTCCTACCCAATATGCATCTGTATAAGCTTGGATGACCAGATCATTTACTTTAGGATACCAGAGACCACATTCCACTATTCCCTTAAGATATCAAATAATTCTTTTGACGATAATGATATGAGATTCTTTTGGTGTTGCTTGGAATCATGCTACTTGTCCAACTGCTTGCATCACATCTGGCTAGGAGGCTATCACATATAGGAGACTATCACATATAGGAGACTACCAATCATGGATCTATACAACCTTTGGTCCACATTCTTTGATGAGTCTTCTAAGCTTAACTTGCAACCTAGTAACATAGAGCCTTCTTTAATATGTAGATGTAGTCTTCTTTATGTTGGCTTGTAGGGGCCTGACCCAGGTTCAGAGGTGATTTAGCCAAACAAATCTCGGTACTACTGGCCCTTTCGGCAACAGTCCGTGGAGCACGGATTGAGGTCTCACCGGAAATAGTATGGGACGGTGCTAGAACCAGGTTTTCGCACCCTGGAGATGTCTGATGCTTTTCGGTGGTCCGTGGTTGACCTTGCACACATGTCGCTACGCGCACCTATCAGTACCTCACAGCTGGTGATGCTGCCCTCGCACAACCTTACTTGGGACTCAATTTGCGTCAGTATCTGATCCCTTATTATTAACCCGATATTAATTGATTACTTAGCTCATCTGCATATGTTTAGTTATACTTAACACTGTTCACCATTCATATCAGTGTGCGCGATAAATAAAACATTATAATTGCAAAAGATAACAACCATATACTAACTTAAACAAGTACACAAGATTTGGAATCAAAATTCTTTTATTATTCTTCTTCCTTGGTTACAAACTCAACTCTGCCCTATGCACTCAACTGTAGGGGTCCACACACTCAGTTACGGACTCTACTAGGCCTTTGTGCACTCAGCTGCAAAGCCTCTTCCTACTACTACAACCCAAAGCACTTAGACCTTTTCTCTATGCTCGCTATCTTCTAGACTCCATTCATTTTCTATCCATCTCTAATTGTCTTTACAACTTAGAGCCTCGCTCTATTTATATAATCCATGGTCCACAGACCATGGGTAGGCCGACACTACATTCAAAACTTAGGGTAGACAACCCTATGACTCTAACATACAATTTGCGCTCTGCGCCCGCAATTCGCAGAGTCTTTACAACAATAATACTCAAAACTTGGGCTTTGAGCACCAAAACATGTTGTGGGGGGATTCCATGCCCAACAAGCCCCCAACACAAACATCGCGACTTGTTCTTGAGTCACTCTGTCGGCGCAGAGTCCCTCTAGCTGGTCTCGAATGGCCTGAATGTCAGCAGCGCACTGAGCTGCTACCTGTTGAACCTGCTGCATTCTTTCATTTGAGCCCTCTGTTTCTGGCGTGCTGCGTTGGATCTAAGCATGCATCCCCTGAATCTGCGTGAGCTTTCCTTCCATATTTGTTGTGATTGTGAAGGCTTCATCAATCCATGGCTGGACGTGCGCTTTGAGAATGGATTCCTTATGGCGTGCCATGTTCACCTACTCTTTTAATGCCTTGGCTTGCTGCATCCTTGCAAGCTGCTGAGTAAGGACTATTGTTTGTGTAGTCCCTCTGATGTTGTCATATTGTTGTTGGAGTTCGCGTGCCTCTATCTCCAGCCGCTGAATGTTGGGGTCCTCCTGTAATGTCGTGAGGACCTCAAGTGCTTGCTCTAACATGTTGGTACAGTTGCGTACTGCACCTCCAATCTCTTCCATCCTTGCTACAATCGCACTGGCGCATTGCTCTCTGACCTCTGAGGAGTGGAAGGTTGTGCCTTCAACCATAGCTCGACAATCTGGAGATTTAGCTCCAGCTGCACCTTTGTTGTCTCTTCTCTGGCATCGCGGACTCCACTTTCTAAACTGTGAATCTGCACTTCTACCGATAGATTTTCTAAGACAGCTAGCTCTGGGACGCGTCGGCAAGCGTCATCTACCGTTTGCACCAACTGTTTGTTCTGCGACACCAACTCGTTGTGCTGCAAGCTAAGCTGTTCTATATTAATCTTCTTTTCGCTTAGAACCTAGATTACACGGTTTTCCCTAGCATGAAACTCTGTTGTTATTCCATCCTGAAGCTGATAGAGTGTTTCCCGAGGGAGGGCAACTAGATTAAGGTCAAGGCCTTTCATCATGCTAACTGTCATTCAATCCATCACATCTGCTAATACTAACGCTCCTTTTGGAAACACTATTGTGTTGGCCATCCTTGCGCACAACATCTATTCTGTTGTTGAAGTCACTGTTGCGACGTGGGTAGACAGGATACCTTCCTAAGGGGGCCGCACCTTTAACTCCTGCAGCTACATCTTGAGGGCCCCCAACACATTCTGCTGCTTCATGATAAAGTCTTGGAGCACTTCACTAGTGACATCGCGAACCGTCTTGCCGATGTCATGGAGGTCATCTTTAGTTAAGGTGATCGGGTTGATGGCTAGCTTTCAAGGCCTTGAACTTTTTTCTTGGACCCAATATTTCTTCGACGTGCGACCGTTTGAGTTGGGTCGAGGTGATTCCTGGGTCTGCACTCTCTTCTGCAAGGTCCATGTCCTCTGCCTCCTGTCCTGCAGACACTACTTGGCCCTCCTCTGCTTGCACTATTTTTGCCTCTGCTATCTGTGCTGCTACTGCTGCTTCGACTGCCTTCTTTTGCTTCGTGGCTGCCTGTGCCTCTTCGCGGGCTGCTTGATCTTGGCTGCTGCTTTTTTGTTGCGCCTTTTCTTGGCCAGTTGGGTGACGCACATCTTGGAATCATCCTTCCTTTTCTGCACTGCTATCTTTTCCAACTCTGCTAGATCTAGGGCGCACCACTTGGGAGGCCATGTTTCTAGCACTGTGAAGATCGCATAGTCAGTGGTTATGAATGGGAGCTTTGTCCACTGCTGCGTCGGATCCTTTCGCGCCCTGATGTAGATATTTTGCATGTCCACCTTGAAGTCTGCAAAACTTTGTAGACTATTATGTATTGTGGGGGACAGGCGCGACCTCCTATTTATCCATATTCGGATGCTCGCCTCCATGAGCACCTAGAAAATCTTGGTATCGCGAATCCGTTTCGCGTCCTTGGTGGCCCAGAGCGAAGTGTACTTCACGGCCTTTGGTAGGTCTCTGTCGATGCTCGAGAACTAGCTATCCTCCGATAGTTCTCTTGCTACCAGCAAGATGGATAAAAGCAACCACGCGTAGTGGAAGGTCTTACCCTATTCCTGGGCCTCCTAACAGTTGAGCAAAAATTCTCACAGAGGAACTCAGCCTAGTTGAATTGGACCGCCTCCGCACATTGTTCGGCCAACGCAACCACCAACACTGGTACTTCATCGGCGTGGCATTTTCTCATTATTTTACCGACCAGGAGTTGGGTGGCTACATGCACCCCTTTATCCTTGCTACTAGTGATAGCGTAACCCCTCTTTTTTCTCTTGAGCTTATATTTTGTCTGCTTCCGCGAGAGCCAAATCGCTACTTTTTCCTGCTATTGTCGCGGGGTGCTTTCCCTTACAGGGAAGCCCAGAAATTATGTGGATGAGATCTGTCGTGATGGGAATAGGCTCATCCAACCTTAAGTACCCATAATGCACCAAGCAAAGCAACTGCCTAATGACGAAAATGGTGATGGGAACACAATGAAAATGTGGTATCCATAGTAGATGAAGCAACCCGAAGCCCCTCCTTATTATGTTTCATTAGGCTTGCCGTCTCTAAGTGCGGGAACTTCACACTGTTTGCGAGGTCCCAGTCTTCAAATTTCAGAGTGGGCACATGTCCTAGGAGCGAACCCTCAAAGGTAATTCCATCAGGGAGGAGCGGGGTCTGGAGTGCACTCTTCGTTGCATCCAGATCTTTTGGTATCTTAGTTTTCCCTTTTCGTGGAGGGACATACTTGGGTAATTTCGCTGCAGAGTGCACCGGTTGGATGTCTTCATCCACATCTTCCTCTTCCTCTATTGTTGCAATCAGAGTCTACAAGTCCTCTTCCTCTTCATCTGTTTCAATGGTAACTATCTTTCCTTTCTCTTCCATTGATAACTTGTGCCGCCGATTCCTCGGGGACATGCATACTGGTCCCATTACCTGTTTATCTTTCTTCGATCGTGGCGTCCAGGGGGATTTAGGCATTTCTGTCATAGCGCTAGTGCATTTGGGAACATCGTGGATCATGGGGGTCTACGCGACCTCGCCGATGGTTCCTTCTTCAATGCCCAACCCATCCTTAGTGGCCGTCATCATTGCTGCACTGTAGGTAGTTTTTCACGAATTTATGCGCTCTAATATTGCTCGGCGCTCAACACTCTTTGCTCTATTCAACGCTCAAGTCTCCAATGAATAAGTGTTGTCTTGTGGCTAGCCCGTGGTTTTATAGTGTCTTTTGAATTCAAATTTGGCCATTCCCCCAATTCTGGACCATTAATGCTTTCTTGGCGTCATATTTTCCGAAATCTTGCCCATAAATGCTGTTTTAAATGCCCGCTACCCACTCCATTTGGCCTCAACTCGGACATCCCATCATGAATAGTGACACTAATGGTCACTTCCCAGCCTACCCGTGCAGCAGTGCATCCCCCCTTGCACGAGTACGAACCTTGGGACAGGCTATTCCTACGCACACCTGTCAAAGCGTGCAACTCCTAGGTAGTGTAATTTATAGTCTCGCACTCCTTTTCAGCTGCCCGGAGTGCTAAGACTATTCTTTCTACGGCTAGTCAGGTGGTCTTACCACCTGTGCGAGGCTCCATCTTGCCCTCTAGTATCGTCTATGGAAAATCCTCGTCAGTCATCGTGGCGATTGGCGCCGCACACTCTACTGTTTGTAGTGCACTCTCCTAGTTATTGCATTTTGTGACATATGGTCCTATCCACGGTAGCAGACTAATTAATTCTCGACGATAGTCTTCTAATTTATTAGTATGATCACCTGCACCTTGCCTTGCCATCCTTGGTTTATCAATGAGACATTCTCTCTTGATCTTGTTTTCCAACCTGTTGACTTCTGCATCCATCAAAATGCTTTTCTTCCTTAGCCATACCCGGTCCTTTTCAAGTTCGCAAAGTCTAATGTTCCCTTGTCGAATGGCCTCCTGAAGCCTTATATGGTCCACATCACGTCGCTGTTTGAGTTCTTCGTCCTAGGCTTCACACACTGTCACACCTGCGGGTTCTATTACGTGTTGATCCATCTTGGCATGCTCCTCAAAGATTACGGTCCCTACTTCATTTCGCCACCTTGGAATTGTTTTCGCAGTCAGGGTTTTACACATGGTCCTATAGGCCCATTGAACTGCTGGTACGCACAGGTCCCAGTCAGTGTGTTTCACTTGGTGAACCCTGTTTAACATTTCACAAACCCTATTGAATGCTTCTCTGTGGATAACATTTGTGCGCTTTGACTTTCCTGTTGCTGCGTTGTGTTCCAATTTGCTAACCTGGGGGTGGTGTGCGCTCAAGTGATCTGCATGTCATATGTCTGTACCCATCGAGAAAGGTGGGCGCGTACGTTGCTTGGCTCCTTATAACTGACTCTTATCCATAGCTAGGGTTTTCCAAATCATCGACGCATCACCTTTCTACATTCGCACCAGTCCGTAATACGTCTCTGATACGTACCCCGCCATCTTGCGGGCGTATCGCGCAGTGCCCACTTCAGAGCATCAAAACTATAGAAACCAAAATCCATACATGATTTTTTTTCTTTCTTTCAAAATTGCAAAAATGCAACCAGAAGAGAAACACATTAGGAATTCATTTCAGGAAACATAACATAACATTTACATACCTTTAACTAAGACCAAAATAGTATTGCAACACATATGTACCGTTCACCAGAAGACGAGACTCCACTTGCCTTGCTGTTGCTAGTTTTCCCTTGCTGTTGGTCACCTCCGCAAATGAATGGCAATGTACTTAATCCGAATGCGATGACCCACCGGTAAACCTCCCAGCCTACTCCTTGGGTACTCTTCTTCCCCGCGGACCCCCGAGCTGTAATGGGGTTGTACAATGGAGGAAGACTCTAGCTGGCAGAGGAGAGCACACCTTGGCTCAAGAGTCCCCTCTCTAGAAATCCTCTACCTCACCAAACTCACTATAGCTTTGTAATCACTGCTCTAACATCATATCATCCATCCAACCATAGGGTTCTCCCCAAAAATAAATCCCCTCTACCATGGTTTTCCCCTTCTTTTATAAGAGTCCTCATAGATGACACTTGGCATGTCATGCATAATTATAATTTTTTTTTTTATTATTTAATAGCTTGATTATTCACCTACCCACGTGTCACTCTTTCATCAAGGGTCACCCCAAAATTATTTAACTTTTTTTTTAAAACTAATATTTTCCTCACCTCTCATGATTCCTATTTCTTCTCCTAGTTGTCTCTTTATTCCCCCCTTTTATTCCTTAAATTGTGTATATTACTTGGAGTCAATTAATGAGTCAAGATTTTATCCCCAATCTACTTCCTAAATTAACTCAGGTTATCTCTTAGAGGAATATTCTTATGTTGGTTGATGCCACATGGAGCTTCTCTACATTTCTCTAAATTTAATTTATTTTTCTTATTTTAATTCACCTTCCTCTTTGCTTAATTAAGTTTAATTGGTTTAGGATTAATTTTTATCCTTACAAAATGTTTGTCTTCCCCCTTTATCTAATTAAACCACCTAATCTACCTAGTATTTTCTAACATGGGAAGGGTAGGGTTTTTAAAGTACTCTATTTTATTTCTTCCTATGATCCTCCTTATTCCATGTTTTATTTTTGATTTAATTACCTTGGTTTCTAATCATCATTTACCCTTTATGTAACTCCCTAGTTTTCATTCCTTACTTATATTTATTTATTATCATTTATTTTTAATGATTCCAAGGGTGCCAAGTTTGGTTGTGCCCTTCAAGAACTTCCCTAGCAGTTCCAAGGGTGCCACACCTAACAGTTTAATTGTGATGCCAAGGGTGCCAAGTTGGTCGTGCCCTTCAAGAATTTCCCCTGAAATTCCAAGGGTGCCACACCACTTGCCCTTCAAGCATCCAGTGACTACGAGGGAAAAATATCGTGCAACGTCATAGACCACTATCATCTCTTATGTTG